>PVLC010019220.1:0-15144 GCA_004027655.1 Graphiurus murinus | reverse complement strand
CTCTTGGAATCACCAACATTCTGTAACTCTCGCCCTGGATTTGGTCCTCGCCACATCTCCATGATTCTCCCCATCCCTCAGACCAGCCCTCACTAGGGACCTGGCTTTCTTTCTTTCTTTTTTTTTTTTTTGCGGTACTAGGGATTGAACTCAGGGGCGTTCTACCTCCGAGCTATACCCTTAGTCCTATTTTTTATTCTTTATTTTGAAACCAGGTCTCACTAAGTTGCGGAGTACCTCACTAGGTAGCTGAGGCTGGCCAGGAACCTGGATCCTCCGGTCTCAGCCTCCCAAATGCTGGGATTACAAGCGTGCGCCACCACGCCCGGCTCGGGACCTGTCTTTCTCACATTGGCCCTGGCTTTGCCTACTCTGACACCACTTTTCTAATAGGGGGGCCTCAGGCTTCTCATCCAGGAATCTGTGTGGGACGAAACCATGAAGCGGCTCCAGGCCCAGATGGGGCGGCTTCGTAGCGGCCGAGGGCTGGATGGGGCTGTGGACATGGGAGCCCGGGGGGCTTCTGCGTGTGAACTGGCTAAGCACTATGTGCATGAGGCCCAGAGTCAGGGTGCACAGGTAAGTACTGGGACAGAGACTCTGGGTGCTGGAGGGTGGCCTGGAGACCCAACTGAAGGGAGAAGGAGTTGAGTCTGAGGGAGGAGGGCTGGAGCCTGGACCCCCAGGTCTGAGGGAGGAGGGCTGGGGCCTGGGCTCCTGGGTCCGAGGGAAGTGGGCTGGAGGTGACCTCTGGATCTATTTCTCTTTCTCTGTAGGTATTCCAGGCTGGCAGTGTGCCCTCCGATGGCCCATTCTACCCTCCAACCCTGGTCTCTGGCCTGTCTCCAGCCTCCCCATGTGCCCAGGTGGAGGTGAGATCCTATTCCATCCACCTGTCCTCAGCCAGTCACAGACAGCAGCACTCTCTCTGCAGAAGCCCTGGGGCGACCATGTGACCTGGGTCTGGGAGCTGCTGACTGCTCTAGGCTTGTTCCCTAATGGGTGGGGTTTGGGGGGGAGCATCTGGCAGACCACCCCAGTTCCCTTACTCCCCTTTCAGGTCCCGTGGCCTCTGGTTGTGGCCTTCACTTTCCGAACGACCAAGGAGGCGCTGGCTTTGTCCAACGGGACACCCCGGGGAGGCAGCGCCAGCGTGTGGAGTGAGAGGCTGGGGTTGGCGCTGGAGCTGGGCTATGGGTCAGTCAGTGCCCACTGGGGCTCAAAGGGCCTGGGAGCATGGCCCAAGCTTTCCTTTCTTCAGTCTCCCATCTCTCTTCTCTCTGGGCCTCTCTCCCCATTTCTTTGGCTCATCCCCTGCAAATGCCTTTGTTTCTCTCTCTGATTTCTTTTTTTGTGATACTGAATATTAAGCCCAGGGGCATTCAACCTTAGAGCTAGACCCCCCAACTCTATGTTTGTGTGCATGTGTTACTGGGGATTGAACACAGGGGTATTCTACTTCTGAGCTATACCCCCAGCCCTATTTTATTTTTTTGAAACAAGGTCTTAGGAGCCAGGCATGGTGGCGCATGCCTGTAATCCCAGTACTTGAGAGGCTGCGACAGGAGGACAGCCTCAGCAAGTAGTGAGGCTGACCCTGTTTAAAAAAATATAAAATAGAGCTAGGGGTTTAGCTCAGAGGTAGAATGCCTCTGGGTTCAATCCTCAGTACCAAAAAATTAAAAAATGAAACAGGATCTCACTAAGTTGCAAAGGGTCTCGCTAAGTTGCTGAAGCTGGTCTCAAACCCGTGATCCTCCTGTTTCAGCCTCCCAAGTACTGGGATTACAGGCGTGTACCACCATGCCCGGCTTTATTTTTTTGTTGTGAAATAGGGCCTCCCTAGGTTGCTGAGGGTCTCATTAAATTGCTGAGACTAGCTTGTAATCCCAGCATTCGGGAGGCTAAGTCCGGAGGATCCGGGTTCGCGGCCAGCCTCAGCTACCTAGTGAGGCACTCCGCAACCTAGTGAGACCCGGTTTCAAAATAAAGAATAAAAAATAGGGCTGGGGGTATAGCTCGGAGGTAGAATTCCCCTGAGCTCAATCCCCAGTACCAAATAAATAAATAAATAAATAAATTGCTGAGACTAGTCTTGAACCTGTGATCCTCCTGTCTCAGCCTCCCAAGTACTGGGATTACAGGTGTGCACCACCACACCCTGCTATTCTTTATTTTGAAACATGGTCTTACTACGTTGCTGAGGGTCTGAGTTGTTGAGACTGACCTCGAACCTGTGATTCTTCTGTCTTAGCCTCCCAAGTACTGGGATTACAGATGTGCACAACCAGCTTATCTTTGATTTCTCCATGTCTTCCACAGGCTACAGATGGGCACTGTGTGGATCAATGCCCAC
The DNA here is from genome assembly GCA_004027655.1 of Graphiurus murinus. Classification (NCBI taxonomy): domain Eukaryota; kingdom Metazoa; phylum Chordata; class Mammalia; order Rodentia; family Gliridae; genus Graphiurus; species Graphiurus murinus. Next base: position 12,788 of record PVLC010019220.1, on the reverse strand, counting down.
GGCCTCAGAGACCCCGCAGTGCCTGAAGGTGGCTGCAAGGAAAGTGGATCTTCCCGGCACGGGGGCTTGGACGTGAGTGGCCACCTCCTCCTCTCCCACCTTGACACTTGCTCCTGCCTGTGTCACCTCATGTCCACCTTGCATCCTTTTGCCCCCCCCCCCCAGGGTCTGCATCAGTATCTGTGGCCCTTGGGGACCCCAGCCCGGTTGCCTTTTCTTTGCAATGACCTGAACTATGACACCTTTGGTCTTACTCTTCCCTCAACCTTGCCGGCCGGGGCAGAAATAGGACCCAGGTGAGCTGTTCCAGGGCCCCATGGCCTGATGATTGGAAGGGCAGGGGGAAAGTTGTATCAGGCTCCCCTAAGCATGGAAGACTGGAGGGGGCATGGAATTGGCATTGGGGTCCCCAGGTCCTGCTGAGTGTTGCTCTGGGATCTGATGGCTTCACACAGTCCCCCACCCCAGGCCTGAGTACAGGCTTGGCACTGCCTAAAGTCAGTACTCTCCCAGAGACTTGTGGAAGGGGGAGTTTGAGATTCCCTCAGAGGCTCATGGAGGGAAGAGTTCAAGGTCCCCCAGAGTCTCATGGCAGGAGGAGTGAGAGGTCTCCTAAAGGCTCATGGGAGGTGGAGTTCGAAGTCCCCTAAAGGTTCATGGGAGGAAGAGTTTGAGATCCCTCAGAGGCTCATGGGAGAAGAGGTTCAAGGTCCCCCCCAGAGACTCATAGGAGGAGAAATTCGGTCTCCCAGATATTCAGGGGAGGAGGAGTTTGAATTCCCTCGCTGGCGTGGAGCATGGGGTCTTGAGTGGACCCAGGATCTCCTCACACCTCTCACTCTTGTGCAGCCCAGCACCCCCCTATGGGCTCTTTGTTGGGGGCCGTTTCCAGACTCCTGGGGCCCGGAGCTCGAGGCCTATCTGGGATGCTTCTGGCAACCTCCATGGCTACGTGGCTGAGGGTGGCGCCAAGGATATCCGAGGTGCTGTGGAGGCCGCTCACCAGGCTGGCCCTGGGTAAGAAGAATCACACCAGAAGCACCAAGATCATGGGGTGGCAGAGATGGTCCATCTGGGACCCCCAGCGGTTGGTGGGCTCTGGGGCCTAGACCTCTAAGGTAGAGACTGTGGGCAGAGGTGGGGTGTGGGAAGTGTGGGGACCAGGATGCCACCCCCAGTATGTGTTGTCTGCCCACAGATGGGCAGGCCAGTCGCCAGGAGCCCGGGCGGGCCTGCTGTGGTCCCTGGCAGCTGCTCTGGAGCGCCGGGAGCCCACCCTGGCCTCAAGACTGGAGAGGCAGGGAACGGAGCTCAAGGATGCCGAGGCGGAGGTGCAGCTGAGCGTGAGGCGGCTTCGGGCCTGGGGGGCCCAGGTCCAGGCCCAAGGCCACACCCTACAGGTGAGAGGGGTCTGTGGGCAGGTGGACAGAGCAGTCAGCTAGGTATGTGGGATCAGTTTGAGTTCCAGGCCCAACCCCACCATCTCCCAGCTGCATGATCATCAGCAAGTGGCTTCACCTCTGTATAATATGGCCTACCTGGTACAGTAGTGACCCATTGCAGTTAGTGACCCATTGCTGAGCCATAAAATCCATTTAGGGGGCTATGACCATCATGTTTGTTTTTGGGTTTTTTTTTTTTTGTACTAGGATTGAACCTTAGAGCTACCAGAGCTACATCCTCAGCCCCAATTTTATTTTTTATTTTGAAATGGGGTCTTGCTAAGTTGCTGAGGCTGGCCTCAATCTATGATATATTTGGTTAAATATATATAACCCGGCATGGTGGTACATGCCTGTAATCCCAGTACATGGAAGCTAAAACAGGAGGATTACAGGTTCAAGAATAGCTTCAGCAATTTAGAAAGACCCTGTTTCAGAATAAAAAGGACTGGTCTCAGTACTTGGGAGGCTGAGACAGGAGGATCTGAGTTCATGGCCAGCCTCAGCTACTTAGTGAGGCTCTCCGCAACTTAGTGAGACCCTGTTTCAAAATAAAGAATAAAAAAATAGGACTGGGGGTGTAGCTCGGAGGCAGAATGCCCCTGGGTTCAATCCCCAGTACTGGAAAAAGAAAAAAAAAACTGGTCTGAGCATGGTGGTGTACGCTTGTAATCCCAGTACGTGGAAGGATGAGACAGGAGGATCTCAAATTCGAGGCCAGCCTCAACAATTTAGTAAGACCCTGTTTGTTTGTTTGTTTGTTTGTTTGTTTGTTTTACGGTACTAGGATTGAACTCGGGCATTCTACCTCCGAGCTACACCCCCAGTCCTATTTTTTATTCTTTATTTTGAAACAGGGTCTCACTAAGTTGCAGAGTGCCTCACTAGGTAGCGAGGCTGGCTTCAAACTCGAATCCTCTGGTCTCAGTCTCCCAAATGCTAGCATTATAAGCGTGTGCCACCACACCCTGAAGACCCTGTTTTTTTGTTTTTTGTGGTACTAAGGATTGTACCCAGGGTCATTCTACCTCCGAACTACACCCCCAGTCCTATTTTTGTAATTTTTATTTTGAAACAAGGTCTCACTAAGTTGCAGAGAGCCTCACTAAGTAGCTGAGGCTGGCCGTGAACCCAGATCTCTGGTCTCAGCCTCCCAAGTACTGGGATTACAAGCGTGCGCCACAGCCGGGCGTGGTGGCGCACGCTTGTAATCCCAGCATAGAATGCCCCTGAGTTCAATCCCCAGTACTGCAAAAAAAAAAAAAAAAATCAAGTGTGTGCCACCACGCCTGGCTCCAAGAAGGATTTTATTTTTTTTATTATTATTATTATTATTATTATTATTATTATTTATTTATTTATTTTGCAGTACTGGGGATTGAACTAGGGGCATTCTACCTCCGAGCTATACCCCCAGCCCTATTTTTTATTTTTTATTCTTTATTTTGAAACCGGGTCTCACTAAATTGCGGAGTGCCTCACCACCACGCCCAGCTCCAAGAAGGATTTTTTAAAAAGCTAATTTTAGCAGGGCGTGGTGGTGCACACTTGTAATCCCAGTATTTGGGAGGCTGAGACTAAAGGATCCAGGTTCCAGGCCAGCCCCAGCTACTTAGTTGTACCCTCCACATTTTAGTGAGACCCTGTTTCAAAGATAAAGACTGAAAAAACAGGTCTGGGGATGTAACTCAGAGGTAGAATGTCCCTGGGTCCAATCACAAATACCAAAAAAAAAAAAAAAAAAGTTAATTTTGCCAGGCATGGTAGTGCATAACTATAATCCCAGTACTTGGATGACTAGAACAGGAGGATTGCAGGTTGCAGGTTTGAGGACAGCCTCAGCAAGTAGTGAAACTCTCATCAACCTAGCAAAACCTTGTTTCCAAATAAGAAATAAAATTGGGCTGGGCGTGGTGGTGCATACTTGTAATCCCAGCATTTGGGAGGCTGAGACCGGAGGATCCGAGTTTGCCGCCAGCCTCAGCTACCTAGTGAGGCACTCAGCAACTTAATGAGACCCTGTTTCAAAATAAAGAATAAAAAATAGGGCTGGGGGTATAACTTGGAGGTAGAATGCCCCTGAGTTCAATCCCCAGTACCGCAAAAAAAAAAAAAAAAAAGAAAGAAAGAAAATTGGGCTGGGAGTATAACCTGGAGTTAGAAGGCCCCTGGGCTCAGTACAAAAAAAAAAAAAAAAAAAGTCAATTTCTAGCCGAGTATGGTGGTGCATGCCTGTAATCCCAGGACCTTGGGAAGCTGAGATAGGAGGACCACAGGTTCAAAGTCAGCTTCAGTAACTTAGGCTCTCAGCAGCTTAACAAGACCCTGTTTCCTCATAAAAAATAAAATAGAGCTGGGGGCATAGCCCAGAGGTAGAAGGCCCCTGGGTTCCACCCTCAGTACTACAAAAAAAGAAAAAAAATGAAAGAAAAAAGTTAATTTCTAGGTTTTAACCAAGACGAAATGAAAGCATATGTGCGTACAAATATTTATACAATTTCTTTTTGGGGGTGGGGTGCTAGAGATTGAACCCAAGGGCATTCTGCCTCTAAGTTACAAACCCAGCCCTTTATTTCTTATTTTGAAATAGGGCCTCACAAGTTGCTGCAGAATCTGCAGTCCTCCTGTCTTAGCCTCCCAAGTGCAAGAATTACAGGCATGTGCCACCATAGGCAGTTTTTAGGCAAATACTCATTCTAATGTTTACTGTTATTCATAGTAGCCAAATACTGGAAGCAATCCAAATACCACCCGGCCATATGATTGTTGAAGTTGTTACAAAGAAGCCAAGATGGGGATGAGAGGAAGAAAGGCTGGAGTGATGGAGGAGGCCATGGGAAGGTCGTCAAGGTCCCTGGCCTCACCCCTGACCTGCCCCCTTTCCTGCAGGTGGCAGGGCTGAGAGGCCCTGTGCTCCGGCTTCGGGAGCCGCTGGGTGTGCTGGCCATTGTGTGCCCGGACGAGTGGCCCCTGCTTGCCTTTGTGTCCCTGCTGGCCCCCGCCCTGGCCCATGGCAACACTGTGGTCTTGGTGCCCAGTGCCACCTGTCCTCTGCTTGCCCTAGAGGTCTGCCAGGTACAGTCTCACCTGCCTCCCCACTTGCCCTGCCCCTGGGGCAGCAGATGAGCAGTGCGCCTGTCCACAGGAGCGGCTTCCCCTCACCCTCCTTGGGAACCATAGTAACCCCAGTCCAAGTATCCAAGCCTACACCACCATGGCCCTAGTTACATTCCTTCCAGGAGCCCCATGGCCATTCCCGGAGACTCACTTCTCCCCTGGGTGGCCCCCTCTCTCGCCCCCTAGGATATGGCCACCCTCTTTCCCCCCGGCCTAGTGAACGTGGTGACAGGAGATCGGGACCACTTGACCCGCTGCCTGGCCTTGCACCAGGACATCCAAGCCCTGTGGTACTTCGGATCTGCCCAGGTACCCATTGTTTTACTGTCTCCTGTGTCTTAACCTTCACCAACAGATTCTTTTTCTGGAAGCAGGGCCCCATCCCCTGAGAATTTTTGTTGCTAAGGGGGAGAAACCCCTTGGCAACAAGGTGCAGAGGTTCTGTTGCTTTAGAACCCTGATTGCTAAGGAAGATCTCCTTAGCAACAAGGACCTCCAGAAAGCCTGCCCTGCCCAAGGCCTATTCTCATTAATGACCTGTGGCTAAGGACCACACCCTAGCAACAGAGTCAGAGGCCCAATGTCTACCCTCTTAAACCTATTGGTAACAGATGGGAATTCCTTGTTGACCAGAGCCTTGGACTGGTTTCCCTTGGAGGACATTCAAGGGAAGGAAATTCCCTAGCCACAGGGTCAACTTCTTCTCCCTCAGCATCTGGAAGGGTTGCTTGCTAGGAGCCCAGCATCCAGCTAGGTCAAGCCTTTAGATCTCTCATAATAATCCTCGTTGTTAAGGAAGCAGCTGCTTAGCAACCGAGTCACTGGCAAAGCTAATCCTACCTCTTCCCATCCCAGGGCTCCCAATTTGTGGAGTGGGCCTCAGCAGGAAACCTCAAGCCGGTGTGGGTGAATAGGGGCTGCCCACGGGCCTGGGATCAGGAGGCCGAGGGGGCAAGCCCAGAACTGGGATGGCGGGCAGCGCGGACCAAGGCCCTGTGGCTGCCCATGGGAGACTGACGCGTGAGTCACACACTTTGTCATGAATGGAGGAGAGCTGAATCCCAGGAGAAACCAGACACCTAGAAGTTTCCTCTCATAGTCCCTGGGTCTTCCAATAAACTGTCTGACCAAGCCTGGCTGTGCTTCTGCATAGGGGAAGGAATGCCAGTCCAAGTGTTTTATTAGTTTTGAGGTTCAGCAGCCCAGTGGGAGGCTCCAGCACATCGCAGCATTTGTGAGACAGATGAAGAGGACTCTGAGAACCTCCCCACAGGGCATTGTGAAGGCCAACAGCAGGAGTCAGAGGGAAGTCCCTGGAAAGCTCTACTCCTGTTGTGCTTGGGCATGGTTCCTGTGGGTGGCCTCAGGGTCCTTCCCATTGACAACCCTCCTGTTTCACCAGTTAGAGCCATGTGCACCCAGCCAGTCTATGTATCGCTCCTGGGCCAATCACCTCTGGTCAGGGGCAGATTCTTTTTTTTTTTGTGGTACTAGGGATGGAACCTGGGAGCATTCTACCTCTGAGCTACAACCCCAGCCCTATTTTTTTAATTCTTTATTTTGAAACAGGGTCTCACTAAGTTGCAGAGTGCCTCACTAGTTAGCTAAGGCTGGCCGAGAACCTGTATCCTCCGGTCTCAGCCTCCCAAATGCTGGGATTACAAGCGTGTGCCACCACACCTGGCTCAGACTCTTCTTTTATAGGGGGAAGGGGAGAGTACTAGGGATTGAACCCAGGGGCATTCTACCTCCAAGCTACACCCAGCCCCTTTTGGGTTTTGTTTTGAAACAGGGTCTTGCTAAGTTGCTGAGGCTAGCCTTGAGCCAGCGATCCTCCTGTCAGGCTCCCAAGTACTGGGATTATAGGCATGTACCACCCCCAGCCCTATTTTATTTTTATTTTGAAATTGGATCTCACTAAGTTGATTCGAGTCTTACTACTTGCTGAGGCTGTCCTCAAACCTGCGATCCTGTTCTCTGAGCCTCCCAAGTACTGGGATTACAGGCGTGGGCAGACTCTTCTAATACAGTTAGCAACCTATCCAGTGCATCCATAAATACTAATTGAGTGCCACTATGGGGCAGACTCAGTTCTAGGCACAGGGTAGATGCCCAACAAAAAGCAGAACCCATCCTGGAGCCCACCTTCAAGTGGCAGAGATGCACATGAGTTTGAGTTTCCACTACCACAAATTTCCATAAACTTATTGTTTTTTTTTTTTTCAGGTACTAGGGATTGAACCCAGGGACATTCTACCTCTGAGCTACACTCCCAGCCCTGTTTATTATTATTTTTTTGGGGGGGGGTCTGTGTGTGTGTGTGTGTGTGTGTGTGTGTGTATGGTACTGGGGATTGAACCCAGAGGGATTCTACCTTCAAACTACACCCCAACCCGATTTTATTTATTATTTATAAATAGGATCTCGAGAGCTGGGCGTGGTGGCACACGCTTGTAATCCCAGCATTTGGGAGGCTGAGACTGGAGAATCCGGGTTCTCGACCAGCCTCAGCTACCTAGTGAGGCATTCCACAACTTAGTGAGACCCTGTTTCAAAGTAAAGAATTAAAAATAGGGCTGAGGGTGTAGCTCAGAGGTAGAATGCCCCTGTGTTCAACCCCCAGTACTGCAAAAAAAGAAAAAAAAGTACGGAATATAGCCAGGCGTGGTGGTATACACCTGTAAAAACCAGTATTTGGAAGACTCAAGAGGATTGCAGGTTTGCAGCCAGCCCCAGCAACACAAGGCCCTTCACAATTTGAGTGAAACCCTGTTTCAAAATAGATAATAAAATAGGACTGGGTGCATAGCTCAGAGGTAGAACCCCCATGGGTTCAATCCCTAGTAACACACACAATTACCACTAGAAGTGCCTAATACAACTTCAAGCCGGGTGTGGTGGTGCACCCTTGTAATCCCAGTACTTAGGAGGCTGAGACAGGAGGATCGCAGGTTTGCAGCCAGCCTCAGCTACTTAGTGAGACCCTCTGAAACTTAGTGAGACCCTGTTTCAAACTAAGGAATAAAAAATAGGGCTGGGGTGTAGCTCGGAGGTAGTATACCCCTGGGTTCTATCCCCAGTACCAAAAAAACAAAACAAAAACAACTTCAATAATATCTTTTCTGGAGCCGGGCATGGTGGCCCACGCTTGTAATCCCAGCATTTGGAAGGCTGAGACTGGAGGATCCGGGTTCGAGGCCAGCATCAGCTATTTAGTGAGGCTCTCCGCAACTTAGTGAGACCCTGTTTCAAAATAAAGAATAAGCCAGGCGTGGTGGCGCACGCTTATAATCCCAGCATTTGGGAGGCTGAGACCGGAGGATCCGGGTTCGAGGCCAGCCTCAGCTACCTAGTGAGGCACTCTGCAACTTAGTGAGACCCTGTTTCAAAATAAAGAATAAGAGCCGGACGTGGTGGCGCACGCTTGTAATCCCAGCATTCGGGAGGCTGAGACTGGAGGATCCGGGTTCGAGACCAACCTCAGCTACCTAGTGAGGCACTCCGCAACTTAGTGAGACTCGGTTTCAAAATAAAGAATAAAAAATAGGGCTGGGGGTGTAGCTCGGAGGTAGAATGCTCCTGAGTTCAATCCCCAGTACCGCAAAATAAATAAATAAATAAATAAAGAATAAAAAAAATAGGGCTGGGGGTATAACTCAAAGGTAGAATGCCTCTGAGTTCAATCCCCAGTACCGCAAAAAAAAAATTAAAAAAATAAAGAATAAAAAAATAGGGCTGGGGGTGTAGCTCGGAGGTAGAATGCCCCTGAGTTCAAACCCCAGTACCGCAAAAAAAAAAAAAATAATAATAATAATATCTTTTCTGTATGGCTTATTTAGCATCTGCTGGCTTCATCAGGTCAAGAAACACACCTTTGGTCACTGTGGAGTCGCCAGTGCTGGCTTGCACACCTGTCCTCATTTCAGTCAAGCCCCTGCCTTGGAGGTCCTCAGGCCACCTATACTACAAATTCAGGGGCTCCAATGACCTCTTCAGGTTGCATAATTCATAGAACTCAGGAAAGTACTATACTTTTTTTTTTTTTTTTTTTTTGCTGTACTGGGGATTGAACTCAGGGACATTCTATCTCCGAGCTATATCCCTAGCCCTATTTTTTATTCTTTATTTTGAAACCGAGTCTCACTAAGTTGCGGAGGGCCTCGCTAAGTAGCTGAGGCTGGCCACGAACCCGGATCCTCTGGTCTCAGTCTCCCAAATGCTGGGATTACAAGCATGCGTCACCATGCCCGGCAGGAAAGTACTATACTTAACATCACAGGTTTATTGTACAAATACAGGACAGGCATGATACCACATACCTGTAATCCCAGTACTTGGGAGGCTGAAGCTGGAAGAGTCCAGTGATGTGGAATAGAAGAAATAAAATAGAGCCAGGCATGGTGGCGCACACTTGTAATCCCAGCATTTGGGAGGCTGAGAAGGGAGGATCCGGCTTCCTGGCCAGCCTCAGCTGCTTAGTGAGGCCCTCAGCAACTTGGTGAGACCCTATTTCAAAATAAAGAATAAAAAGTAGGGCTGGGGGAGACTGACACCAGAGGATCTGGGTTTGAGGCCAGCCTCAGTTACCTAGTAAGGTACTCCGCAACTTAGTGAGACTCTGTTTCAAAATAAAAAATACAAAAAAAAGACTGGGGGAGCCGGGCGTGGTGGCGCACGCTTGTAATCCCAGCATTCGGGAGGCTGAGACCGGAGGATCCGGGTTCGCGGCCAGCCTCAGCTACCTAGTGAGGCACTCCGCAACTTAGTGAGACTCGGTTTCAAAATAAAGAATAAAAAATGGGGCTGGGGGTATAGCTCGGAGGTAGAATGCCCCAGAGTTCAATGCCCAGTACCGCCAAAAAAAAAAAAAAAAAAAAAAAAAGACTGGGGGCATAGTTCAGAGGTAGAATGCCCCTGAGTTCAATACCCAGTACCACAAAAAAAGAAAATGGGTAGAAAGGAGACATAAGGGAGAAACAAGGAAAATGTAACTTTAATATGAAAGCCTGTGAAAGGGCCTGTTAGACCCAAAAGTTTGGGAGTTTACAAGTGACCCTGAGCACTGGACCACCCTCAGGGAGAAATTTGTATATGGGCTCTGGAGGTCTCACAAAATGAGGAATCTCAGCCGGATGTGGTGGTGCATCCCTTGCAATCCCAGTACTTGGGAGACTTAGACTGGAGGATCCGGGTTCTAGGCTAGCCTCAGCTACTTAGTGAGGCTCTCTGCAACTTAGACACTATTTCAAAATAAAGAATAAAGAATAGGGCTGGGGGTATAGCTCAGAGGTAGAATGCCCCTGAGTTCAATCCCCAGTACCACAAAAAAATAAATAAATAAATAAATAGGACTGGGGTGTAGCTCAGAGGTAAAATGGCCCTGGGTAGCCGGGCGTGGTGGCGCACACTTGTAATCCCAGCATTTGGGAGGCTGAGACCGAGTTCGAGGCCAGCCTCAGCTACCTAGTGAGGCACTCCACAACTTAGTGAGACCCTGTTTCAAAATAAAGAATAAAAAATAGGGCTGGGGGTGTAGCTCCGAGGTAGAACGCCCCTGAGTTCAATCCCCAGTACCGGAAAAAAAAAAAAAAAACCACAGCCTCTGAGGCCGGATTTTGTGGGGGGAAAAAAAAATGCCCCTGGGTTTAATCCCCAGTACTGCAAACAAAAAAAAAAAAAAGAGGAATCTCCTTGGGTACCACTCAAGATAGCAATCTTCTCAACCCCTTTGGTTGTCCTTGAATAGTTTAAAAGAATACTGGCTAAACAGGGTATGGTGGCCCACCCTTGAAATCTCTATCCTGGGTGCCTGAGACTGGAGGATCACAAGTTCAAGGACAGCCTCAGCAGTAAGCAAGACTCTCATCAACCTAGTGAGACCTTGTTTCCAAATAAGAAATAAAAAACAATTAGGCAGCTGGGCGTGGTGGCGCACGGGAGGCTGAGACCGGAGGATCTGGGTTCTCAGCCAGCCTCAGCTACCTAGTGAGGCACTCCGCAACTTAGTGAGACTCGGTTTCAAAATAAAGAATAAAAAATAGGGCTGGGGGTATAGCTCAGAGGTAGAATGCCCCTGAGTTCAATCCCCAGTACCGCAAAAAAAAAAAAAAAAAAAACAATTAGGCTAGGGGTGTAGCTCAAAGGTAGAATGCCTCTGGGTTCAATCCCCATACCACACACACACAAAAAAAAGAATACCTAAACTGGGCATGGTGGTGCAGCATTTGGGAGGCTGAGACCTGAGGATCCGTGTTCGCAGCCATCCTCAAGCTACCTAGTGAGGCATTCCTAAACCTATTCTTTTTTTTTTTTTTTTTTTTTTTACGGTACTGGGGATTGAACTCAGGGGCATTCTATCTCTGAGCCATATCCCCAGCCCTATTTTTTTATTCTTTATTTTGAAACAGGGTCTCACTAAGTTTCTGAGTGCCTCATTATCTAGCTGAGGCTGGCCTCAAACCAGATTCTCCGGTCTCAGCCTCCTGAATGCTGGGATTACAAGCGTGTGCCACCACACCCACCGAGACCCTATTTCAAAATAAAGAATTAAGAGCCAGGGGTGGTGGCACACACTTTTAATCCCAGTACTTGGGAGGCTGAGACAGGAGGATCCAGGTTCTCGGCCAGCCTCGGCTACTTAAGTGAGGCTCTTCGCAACTCAAGTGAGACCCTGTTTCAAAATAAAATATAAAATAGGAGCCGGGCGTGGTGGTGCACGCTTGTAATCCCAGCATTCGGGAGGCTGAAACCGGAGGATCCGGGTTCTCAGCTAGCCTCAGCTACCTAGTGAGGCACTCCACAACTTAGTGAGACCCAGTTTCAAAATAAAGAATAAAAAATAGGGCTGGGAGTGTAGCTCGGATGTAGTATGCCCCTGAGTTCAATCCCCAGTACCGCAAAAAATAAATAAATAAAATAGGGCTAGGGTGTAGCTCGGAGATAGAATGCCTCTGAGTTCAATCCCTAGTACCGCAAAAAAAAAAAAAAGAATACCTGCTTCTGGGTATGGTGACACACACTTGTAATCCCAGTACATGGAAGGCTGAGACAGGAGAATCACAGTTTCACAGCCCCCCTCAGCAATTTAGTGAGACCCTGTTTCAAAATAAAAAATAAAATAGGGCTGGAGAAGCTGGTCATGGGCACACTTGTAATCCCAGTACTTGGGAGACTGAGACTGGGTTCGAGGCCAGCCTCACCTACTTAGTAAGGCCCTCTGGAACTTAGTGAGATCCTGTTTCAAAATAAAGAATAAGCTGGGCGTGGTGGCGCACGCTTGTAATCCCAGCATTCGGGAGGCTGAGACCTGAGGATCCGGGTTCATGGCCAGCCTCAGCTACCTAGTGAGGCACTACAAAACTTAGTGAGACTCGGTTTCAAAATAAAGAATAAAAAAAAATAGGGCTGGGGGTGTAGATCGGAGGTAGAGTGCCCCTGAGTTCAATCCCCAGTACTGCAAAAAAAAAAAAAAAAGAATAAAAAATAGGGCTGGGGGTATAGCTCAGAGCTAGAACATCCCTGACTTCAATCCCCAGTACAGCAAAAAAAAAAAAAAGTCTCTCCTAAACAAACACCTGATTTGTAAAACAATGTAATGATTTTATAACCATGAAAACCTGACTTTTCCATACCCCCAGCTCTGTAACCTGGCCTACACCAAAATTCCATTAGACAGCTTTCAGGATGCTTCCCTCAGCTGGGGCCGGTGCCCAGTAAATAAAGGGACCTCTGGCACAATGGAGTCTAATGTGTCTCTGTGGGTCACCCCGCAACACCCAACCCAATTTTTTTTTTTTTTTTTTTTTTTGGGTACTGGGGATTGAATCCAGGGGCATTCTACCTCCGAGCTACACCCCTGGTCCTATTTTTTATTCTTTATTTTGAAACACGGTCTCACTAAGTTGCAGATAGCCTCAATAAGTAGCTGAGGCTGGCCAGGAACCTGGACCCTCCGGCCTCAGCCTCCCAAGTACTGGGATTACAGGGGTGCACCATCATTCCCAGCCTTTATTTTTACTTTAAAACAGGTTCTCGAGCCGGGCGTGGTGGCGCATGCTTGTAATCCCAGCATTCGGGAGGCTGAGACTGGAGGATCCGGGTTCGCGGCCAGCCTCAGCTACCTAGTGAGGCACTCCGCAACTTAGTGAGACCCGGTTTCAAAATAAAGAATAAAAAATAGGGCTGGAGGTGTAGCTCGGAGGTAGAATGCCCCTGAGTTCAATCCCCAGT
>PVLC010019219.1:0-30946 GCA_004027655.1 Graphiurus murinus | reverse complement strand
CATATTGAATGTACAATAGGCCATGACATATTTTTTTCCACTATTTTCTACATTCTACATTTATTTTGAAAGTTTCTTTTAGAAATCTCTTTTTAAAATGTTTTGAAGTTGAGTTATAGTTTATCATTTAAAAGTTTTAAATATATACTCATTGATCTTTCATAAAACCACAGTGATGTCTAATCAATATCATTATCTAATTCTAGAACATTTTTATCATCCCCAGGAGAACCTGTGATCACTAAATCATTATTATCAATTTCCTTGAGCCACCAGCCCCTTGCAATCACTAATTTCCCTTGTGTCTCTATAAATTTACCTATTTTTCCTGATATATGTATATAATCTTGAAGATTCAAAGTGATACATAAATACGTGGACATATCACCTGGTGGGATATGGAGGGGAATATGTACAAGTCGTTGTGTAAGCACACATTTTTTTCTTAACCGTACCTAAGATTAGAATTACAGGATCAGAGAATTACTCTATGTTTCCCTGGAATTGTCAAACTGTCCTCCACAGTGCTACATCATTTTATATGACCATCAGTCATATGTTAGGGATTGCTTCTCCCACTTCCTTGCAAATATTTTTCCCCAATTTTTTAAAAAGTTCCCATACAAGTAGATATAAATGATATCTCACTGTGCTTCGTGCTTCTCACTTGCATTTCCCTAATGACTGATGATGAGTATCTTTTCATGAGCTTATTGAATTGTTTATTCAGATTACTTCCTGACTTTTCAGTTGCATTTTTTATCATTGTGTTGTTTTGCTATGAGAGTTCTTTATATATTCTGGATATTAGAACTTTACCAGATAAAAGCATTTGAAAATATTATCACCTATCCTATGGGTTGTCTTTTAGGTTTTTTTTTTTTTCAAATTTTTTTGTGTGACTGGGGATGGATTCCAGGGGTGTTCCACCTCTAGGCTACACCCCCAGCTCTATTTTATTATTTTTTACTTGAAAATAGGGTCTTCCTAAGTTGCTGAGCCTGGCTTCAAACCTGTGTGAACCTGACTGTCTCAGCCTTCCAAGTACTGGGATTCCAGGGGTACTGTGCCACCATGCCCAGCTTTTTTAAGTCCTTTAATACTGTTACTGATGTATAAAATTATTACTTTTGATTAAGTTTAGCTTAACAATTTTTGTTACTTGTGATTTTGATGTCATATTTAAGATAATATTCCCTAATTCAAATATGGAGAAATTTAGCAGGGTGTGGTGGTGCATGCTTATAATCCAGGTACTTGGGAGGTTGAAAATGGAGGATCTGGGTTCGAGGCCAGCCTCAGGTACTTAGTGAGGCCCTCTGCAACTTAGTGAGATCCTGTTTCAAAATAAAGAATAAAAAATAGGGCTGGGGGTGAAACCTGGAGGTAGAATGATAGAATGTCCCTGGGTTCCATCCCCAGTACCACCAAAAAAAAAAAAGGAGAAATTTAAATCTATATTTTTTTTCTCTCAGGATTTTATAGTCTTAGGTCTTACATTTAGGTCATTTATCCATTTTGAGTTAGGTTCTGTGTGTGTTGTGTCGTAAGAGTCCAGACTCATTCTTCTTAATATTAAAATGTCCTAGTACCATTGAATTAAAGATAATTCTTTCCACAATAAGTGCTTGTCAGAAACAGTTGTTCATAGATGTGTGAATAATTTCTGGACTCTAATTTTCTATTTTATTTTTATACTCTTATTAGGTAATAATTGACAAGGTGGATCAATGGATGCTATGTTACAGTTAGAGAGAAGCAAGAAGTTCTAGTGGGCTGTTGAACAATTTGGTGACTGTAGATACCAGTAGAGGACTTTACTTTCCAAAAAGCTAGAAAAAATTTTTTGAATAATTTCATGCTAACAATAATAAATGAGGGGATATATTTAAATTTGTTTAATAATTACACAATATATTGATGTATCAAAATATCACATTACCCATCAGTATGTGTAATTTTTGTTCTTGTGTAGCAGTTAAAACAATTAGAAATCAAAAGGAGGCATATATGTATAAGGTATATAAGATGATGCTCTGATATATATGTGTAATGTCTATATATAGTGAAATGATTAAAATAATGGTTAAATATTTGCATATAAATCTATATTTATATGTATAGTGAAATTACTAAAGAAAGAAAATTAATATATCTAACACTTCATAATTTCATATACTTATCACATTTAGAGTGAGAATATTTAAGAGCTACTTCTTTAGTCGTTTTTAAGTACATAATACACTATATACTATTAGCTACATATTATTAGCTATAGTCACAATACTGCAAAATAAATATCTAGAACTGAAAATTTGTTGTTACTGTTACAAATCTTGTATTTATGCATTATGTCCATCAACATAGAATTTTTACTATTATATTATGCTGTTTTTAAATAAGATTTACAAGGCAAGTACAAACAATAAATACATTTATGACTGTCGGGGGCCTAGCCCGGCAGGAAAGACCCCGCCTCTAGATGGCGCCTGGCAGAGTGCCAGAAGTGGCTGCAGGTGGTATCATTCTAGGGCTGCGCCACACCGGAGCGCATGCACCAGCACGCCCGGCTCGTGGCCGGCCCAGGTGAGAGCTGTATGAGACACCTCGTGGCTTAGGCCCTGTGCGGCTTTAAGAGCCTCCACCTCTCGCATGTGGGAGAGAGGCTGGCTGGGTTGTTGCTGGAGTGGGTTGCTGGAGAAGTTCTGGGAGGAAAGGTTGTTGGTTGCTAGTGGAAGGTGGATTGCTGGAGAGAGGGGTTATTGGGAGTCTGTTGGAAAGGCACTATTTGGAGAGATGGCTTCTGTGCTGTGATTGTTACTGCTTGGGTAGTGCCCTCGATCCCAGAGAGAGAGGTATAATAAAGAGAGGTTGGAATCAGCAACCTTCAGGCAGCGTCTTTATTGGGGCCTCATGGTTGAGGGTTCAGCCTGGGGGTCCCGATATATGACAACTTTTATATTTACCAATTATTATATTTACCAGTGTTTTTAATTTCATTGTGTGGATACGAGTTATTTCTAGTTTCCATTATCTTAGTCTGAATGAGTTTTATTAACATTTCTTGTAGAAGGAGTCTTTTCATGAAAAAAAAATCTCTATTTTGTTTATCTCAAAATGCCTTATTTTTTGGCCAACAAGTTTCTTTCAGTACTTTGAACATGTACTTTTAAGCTCTAAAATTTCGATATCATTCATTTTTTACCATTTTCTATCTCCTTATTGATAATATCTATTTGTTTTCATTTTTATATGTAATTTTCTTTACTTTTGTGCAGATTTAAAATAGTGGATTTAAACTATCGGTCTGCTACTACCAATGTCTAGAGTTATCCAGGGTCAGTTAATATTTCCTGTTCATGGGCCACGTTTGTTTGCACGTTTAATATTTGTTGTTGTACTCATTGAAAACTGTTCATTATGAATATTATAATGGGGCAACTATGGAATTCAGGTTTCCTCTCTATGTAAGGTTTGCTGTTCTTTCTGCTTATTCTAGTAGCTGTCATTTAGTGACCTTTCTGAATTAATACTGGAAAGTCTGTATTCTTTGCTGTGTCCAACTAGTTAATTATCTTTATTGACATGCAAGTAATCAGCTAGTGATTGCACACAGGCTTCTATATACATCTATTACCAAATAAAATATCCCAGCATCTATGTGTGTGTACTGGGGCATGTGCTCAATACTAACCAGGTTGTTTGCCTTTCTTTATTAGTACTCACTTCCTATTGGCACAGAGCCTGAGGTGAAAGATTAAGGCCTTTGTAGGTTTTTTCCCTCAACAATTGCATAGCCCTATGCCTAAAAATTACCTTTTAGATTTCCAAGAATATAAATTATTAAGAATATGAGATTCTCTATACCATTTTCTTTTCTCAAAGATTCTCACTTCCCAGCCTTTCTGCCGAAGCTTTTGGTTAGTCTATTTCCCCAAGTGTTTTCCAGCAACATTGACTACTAAAGCTGCCTGTAAATATTTTTTCTCATTACTGAGGGTTCTCAGTAATGAGAAAGGAAGGTAAGCCCTTCGAGTAAGTGTTCCAGGTGGATTAGAATAAATAGATATTTGTGAATGAAGTATGTTCTCTTCACTCTAATGCTGATTCCTGTACTGGGAATATAAGATTTTTTCTTTCCTGTCACCACTAAGATGAGAAGTATGGGTGGAACCAAGGAGGTTCAAACACTGTAAAGCTCCTTGTTTCTGTAATTACATGTTCTCTTTATTTCTGAAGGATCTGGGTTAATTTTCCAGAGTCCCCCAAAAGTAAATTCAGATAGTCAGACAGTTTTTGAGATTTTTTTTTTGAGAGATAAAGTTTCAACTTCTTTACTCTTCCATTTTTGCTTTGTTGGAAATGTCTTTTGAAATAATTCACTCTATAGACTTATTAGAATCCTGATGTGATGGATAAATTTTTAGTATGTTCTGATAGCTGAGGCAATCCTCATTTCTTTCCAGAAATCTTGTTATTGGCACTTTACTTTCATGATTTCCGGCTCATTTTCTTCCTAGTCTATTCCAGAAAAGATTTGGCATGACTTACATATATCCAAGTGCCATGTTAGATAAAGATGTTAGAAAATATGAACTATCAGGGCTAAATTGTCAGTTTGATATAGGACAAAGAGTGCATAAGTACACACTATAATACTAAATTCGTATATAATGTCCACAACAATCTGGTGCAATGAGTAGATCAGATTGGTTGAAATGAAAGGTTCAGATCCAGAGAATTTTATATACAAATAAGGGTAACATTATTTTCTGGTATTACAGAAACAGAAATTACAATTTGGAAGAGAAGTAGCTTATATAAATTTCTGTAGTCTAAGAGTTTAAAATTATTTTCAACATCTTATTTCACTTCTCACAACTACATTGCTAGAAAGAGAGCAAATATTGTCACTATTGTAAAAATAAGTAAAAAGAAGGATAACTATAAGTAGAAAGTTTTGATGATAAAAGAAAAATTAGAGCTAAACTTCCACAATATGTTTTACTATTTTTCTCCCAAGTTTGGCCAAAAAAAAGTCAGCAATTAATGAGTGTCACACATGAGAGTCATAAATAAACCTAGCAAAATATCTAGCATACATAGAGTGCATTTTAAATCATTGCTTTGTAAATTTATTGCTCATTATATTGACACATGTTTATTAGGTATTAAAATTGTTCATCTAAACATCTATCTATCCAACCATCCATTTACCCACTAAAATATATTTTAAATATATTTAAGTGCTGGGAATAATACTATACAGAAAGTATAGTTCTGCATTTACTTTCTTATAGATGATTGGAAGAACCAGAAAATTTGTAATAATACTAGATGACAAATGTTAAAATAGGGAAGAACATATAAATCATACAAAAAAACAGAACAGATTATGCAGGCAAATTCAAAAAACACAAAATCCAGAGTAGGGAATCACCTAAGCCTTTAATAAAAAACATAATAGCAGCTAATACCAAAAGATATCAGTAAAGCAAAGCAAGGAAAACATACATGCTAAGAGAGGAAACACATGAAGGAAAGCTCAGTGTTACATACAGAGAAATGTCACAGCTCCTTAATAGCTGGATCTTGAGAAAGGCTCAGTACACTGGAGTACTGTAAGGCAGACAATTCCAAAAGAAGGAATGTGTGGCATATCCCACTTTGCATTATTATATTCTGGAAATTTTGGGTGCTTTGGAATTTGCTTTTGTATTAATTATAAAGGAAAACTTCTTAGAAACATGTGGCCTGACAGGTACTGATCTCTTAGCTGAAAACAAGCAGTGCCTCGAGACAACCCAATGCATTAACCTTTTACAAGCATTAGTCTAGAAATAGGCTTTGCAACTTTATCTGAATTGCTACTGCCTGGTCTCCCTGCAACCCTCTAACTTCCTGAGATAAGATAGAACACTGCTTAAAGGGGGAAAACAAAATTGTAAATATTTTAACTAATGGATAACCTTTGGAAAAAGAAGTCTGTAAAAATTCCTGTTCTATATGCCTCATTGTAAAAAAAAAATAGTATAAAACAGCGACTGACAAACAATAAAACAAATGCGCTTCTTCACTGCATTGGGTGTGAGTGTATTCTCGCAACTTTGCCTCATTCCCTACTTGTCGACAGACCCCCGACTCCTGCTAGGACTGGACTCAGGCAAGTGGTGCCCAACATGGGGATGGCAGAGATGGTCTTGCAGTCACTCAGTGTAATGATCTATTGAGACTGATGAACGGAGCCCTTTGACATGAGGTGATGAAGTACACAGAATTCAGAGAAGGAAAGTGTCTTTTTATGCTATCCAGCTTAGTGTGAACTTTATTGTGAGTTAAATGAAAAGCCATAGATAATTTTAAGAGAGGATTAACTTAAGTATTCATTTTAGAAATATCACTCTAGATACAGAATATGTAAGTATTTGGGGAGGCAATTTGGAGTAGGGACACCAATCAGAAGGTCATTATAAGTTAGTTACAGATGACGGGGGCTTGGACTAGGACAGGGTCAGTGGGAGAC
This sequence comes from Graphiurus murinus, assembly GCA_004027655.1. NCBI lineage: Eukaryota > Metazoa > Chordata > Mammalia > Rodentia > Gliridae > Graphiurus > Graphiurus murinus. Next base: position 24,423 of record PVLC010019219.1, on the reverse strand, counting down.
ACTGATTAATTTGAGAAACATGAAAGAGCTACACAAGCTAGGACATTGTGATTTATTATGTTCAGAAGATGACTTCCTTTATTTGGTTTTGCCAATAGGAAGGCATATTGAAGCAACTTGGCTGAAAAACATGAACTCAAGGGAAGAGAAATGATGATGGGGGAATGTTAGAAATTGGGAATATCCACATGTGGACATAGGGTACCACATCAACCATGGCCCTGTTCCAGAAATTATGGGCAGTCTGATAGCCCAAAGAATGCTCCTAATTATCAATGACTTTTAAGAAAATAAGGAATTTACATGCAAAAGTAAATTTTAAAATGGAAAGTCTCAGAAAATGTTGGAACTGAATCATATACAGAAGCTGACACTGTTTTTTTTTTTTTTTTTTGGTATCAAGTTAGCTGTTGGTATAGAAGTTAAAGCTATAATTCACAAAGAAATGGAGGGCTGAAGAGGATGGTCATATTAAGTCATATTTGGATAAGCAGGTGGAAGCAGTTACTCAGTAAAGTATTTTAATGGGGGCTAGTAGAGGATATTTGTGGTATATAAGGATAACAAGAAGTATTCCAGCCTCATTTTTGTTATTAATGTCTATTAGACATATTATTGTCAGATATTTTAAGTTTAGAAACTATCCTCCCTAAGTAAATTGTTCATATTCCCATTCTATTAGATTTTTGGTACAAAATAAAATTGTGTAATTCTTTACATGTGAAGGTGCTCTCTTTTTCTTACATTTAGGATGTAACTATGAATCTCCTTGACTATTATTATCCTATAACATTTAGACTCATAAAATAAGAAATGAGAGAAATACTTATTTTTTTACTGCCTTAAAATAATGAAAGAGAATGGGCTAAAATCTGAATGGAAAATAATTTCTAAGAATAAAAGTATGACCTCTCAGAGACAAATATTTCTCTAATTTGAGAACCATTAAGATTGAATTACATACACAGCATTTTTCAATCACAATGTAATAATGACTAAGATAGTTTAATTTAATTAGCATTTGTTATTGCTACCAAAGAGCAATAACATTATGAGTGGGCTTAAAGGGCAACATGTAAATACATTTGTAGAAAACAGATATCTGATTGGAGGCATCAAAAGAAAATAAAACACTAGTTAACTTAGTATTAAACATTGGCAAATGAATTCTCTATTCAACATATTTATAATTTATAAAATTTCAATTTATTATTATGATCAAGTATTGCATTAATTATTCATACTATATGAATATACATACTATATATACATACTATATGTAATATGTAACATGTTACAACTGTTAAAATGATTAGTTCTAAACTGTTTTTGCAAAATATATGATGAAAAATATTATAGGAGTAACACTCCTTTCTCCAACTTTGGTTTTGTAATATGAACTAGGTTAAATGTTTAATTTATACCAGATGAAACGAATAGAAAAATTTAAAATACAAAATATAGCCACACATTTCAATTGATAGTAACATTAGATAAATGCAATTCTTTTTTTATTGCGAATTGATTTAATATACATATTTATATATTGTATACACAGATTATATTGCCTTTCACATAGAATATTCCTAATTACTCTATGAGGGAAGCACATACTGATCATATTTTTTAAATGTTGAAATAACTTTAGGAAGTTCGCCACATAGATCCACATAGTTAGCAACTGTTAGTTAAACCAAAGACCTTGAGCTAAGCATACTACTGCTTTAAAACCTATGGTTTTAACCATTGTGATGTTCTAATTTTCAGAAAACTCCTGTTCAAATTTTCCCTATTTTACTACAGAGGTTTAACTTGAAACCACCAGTAAGTGGCCAAAGCCCTTCCTCTCTTCATGGCTGCCTCCATCTCTTCTGTACCCTTTGTACCAAACTTTCCAAAGTGGATACTCTGTCCAGAGATGCTATTCCTCAGTCTAACTCTCAGGCCTCATGTTTATAGACATATTAGTTTTTAATTGCTGCTATGACATAGTACCCCAACCATGGTGGCTTAAAACAATGCAGATTTATTATTTATTGTTTTAGATGTGTCAAGTCCAAATTTCTTCTCACCAGGCTAAAGATGCTAATAAGATTGGTTCTACCTGGAGGGCTTTAGAAAAATCTATTTCTTTAGCTTTGCCAGCTTTAGGAGATCATATGTAATCCTGGACTGGTTGCCAGTCAAGAGTGGCCCTTTTCATTTTTTTAGGAGCCTTGTGATTACACTGGGACCACTCAGATAATCTATAATAATATTCCTTTTCCAAGATCTTTTTAAATTACATTTCTTTTGCCATATAAGGTAATATTCGCAGGGTTTCTGGAATAGGACATTGACATCTTGGGGAATTATCATTTAGCTCCAACAATGTGTGCATGCCCTCATCTGAAATATCTCTTCATTCTCTGCCCACTGTACTTCAGTTCACATAGAGAACATCCATATTTCTACTTCTGAAACTAAATTAATAATACATACACAACATCAAAAGTCTTCATACTTTAAATACTTCCATGACCATATTATTGATGCTTGGTAAATTTTATTTATTTACTTATTTATTTTATAGTTTTATTTTTTTAATTAGTGCATTGTAATCATACATTTTTGTTAGGTACAAGCTGGTAAAGGCATAGATGCACACATTTCTCATTTAACCCCTTCCACAATCCCGCCCCACTCCCTCCCCCTCCCTCTTTCTCAAGTTCAGTTTAGTATTGACTTTGATATATTTGTGAAACTACATCATGTGCATTAGGGTGCCCCCCCATAACCTTCAGTTAAGTCAGCTTCTTTGCTCCCCTAAGGTTTCTCCATAATCTGGAGTCTCCCTTATGCCCCATTTCTCCCTAGCTTCCACATATTAGGGAAAGCATATGATTTTTTTTTTAATTTTGTGACTGACTAATCTCACTTAACATAATGTTTTCCAGTTGCATCCATTTCCCTGCAAATAACATGATTTTGTTCTTCTTTATGGCTGAGTAAAATTCCATTGTGTACATATCCCATAGTTTTGTAATCCACTCATCTGTCGATGAACATCTTGACTGTTTCCATAGTTTGGTAATTGTGAATTGTGCAGCTATAAACATAGACGCACATGCATCGGTCTGATAGTTTGGTTTCCATTCTTTTGGGTAGATACCCAGAAGTGGTATTGCTGGATCATATGCTAAGTTCATTCTCATTCATCTGAGGATCCTCCATACTGTTTTCTAAAGTGGTTGTACTAATTTGCAATCCCACCAACAATGTATTAGAGTTTCCACTTCTCCACACCCTCACCAGCATTTGTTGTTATTTGTTTTTTTGATGATTGTCATTCTGATTGGGGTTAGATGAAATCTCAAGGTAGTTTTGATTTGCATCTCTCTGATTGCTAATGATGTTGAACATTTCCTCATACATTTATTGACCATTTGTATTTCTTCTTTTGTGAGGTGTCTATTTAGATTCTTTGCTGATTTTTTGATTGGGTAATTTGTTTTCTTAGCTGTGAGTTTCTTGCATGCTCTGTATATTCTAGATATTAGTTCTCTATTACAAGAGTAGCTGGCAAAAATTTTCTCCCATTCTCTGGGCTCTCTGCTGAGGTTCTTGATAGTTTCCTTTACTGCAAAGAACCACTTCAGTTTAATGCAATCCCATGTATTGATCTTCCTTTGAGTTTCTTGTGCTTTTGGGGTCTTGTTGAGAAAGTTTTTACCTGTGCCTATGTGTTGAAGTGTTGGTCCTATGCCCTCTTCAAGTAGCTGCAAGGTTTCTGGTCTGTTTTTACTGTCAAATATGAACTATTCAAGTTAAAATGTGTGTTATATTATCTGGTTGGAAATTACAGTCATCACCCACTCTGATTTAAAACTTCATGGAACCTACAGATTCTAAATTAGATGAAATATATATATATATATATATATATATCCTACTATGTCGCTTATTTAAAATGCTCATATGGAAGCTGGGCATCTTGGCACAGGTCTGTAATTCAAGTACTTGAGAGACTGAGATAGGAGGATAGCAGGTTGGATAATAGCCTCAAGCAACTTAGTGAGACCCACAGCAACCTAGTGAGACCAGACCCTATTTCAAAACAAAACAAAACAAATTTTTAAAAAGGGCTTGAGTTCAGAGGTAGAATGTCCCTGAGTTCAATCATCAATACCATATAAAAAAAAAGAAAAAAAATACTCGAGGTGTGAAAGGTAAAAATTTTCTTAAATTTTAAAGTTTCCAAGAATTCAAATGGTATGGTTTAAGTATATATCTTTATCACAATAAATAAGAATTATTTCTTTTACAAACTGATATGACTTTTGTCATTGCTTTAAAATGATATAATTTCTAAAAATGTTGATTTTATAGATGAAAATAAGTTGTATACATCTTAATTAAATGCGAGTCTTGGTTCCCTCTTTACCTCATAAAAATGTCTATTATTATTGTTTCTATATGAAAAGAGTCAGTTTACTCAAAATAAACAATATATAGTTTGAATTTAATTACATTAAGAAACATTCACACACACACACACACACACACACACACACACACGCTGCCTCCTTGGTGTGTACCAAGTGAATATTTTGTGTAAAAAGAATTTTAGGAAACTACTCACAAGGAAATTAAACCAAATTAAACAAACAAACAAACAAGCTCACACTTATAATAATTGATAATTCAAAATTAACATCTCTGCTCTTCACCTGGCTAAAATATGCATTGATGACCACTTAATAGTATTTGGAGAAACAGTCAAGAGGAAAAGTGGGGGTGCTTTAATTATGCCATTTAAACCTTCAATTAAAACTCACAAGCTTTCTCCACATTTCTCACAGGAAAAAGTAATTTGCTTATAAAATATGATAAGTTTATTTGCATTTTTAAAAGTTTCCTTTCTTATTCCTGCTTGAGTTGCTTTAAAGAGAGAAGCAAAAATCAAGAATCCAGTTACACTCCGGGTCAATCTTCAAATAACGGAGGGTTCTCTACTGGTAGCCATCTTGGAAGGAGTTTGTCACTAAAAATTATCAAACTTGAGGTGTTCTCTGTTGAAGAAAACCTTCAAAATAAAGAGCTACACAAATTGTTAATATTTGTATTCCAACATATTATGAGAAGGGTGCTTAAATAACAACTTAACAAAACCATGAGGATCTTTCATATTTTCTGACCATGGACCATGAGTTTATTAAAAGCAAATCAACTGATTTTTTAATTAAATTTGACCTTTTCAAGATTCATGTGATTATGCATCATTTTCTAATGTTCAAGGTTGGCTAGATCTGTCATACCACATTACATTGTATTTTAAGGAGTAAAAGAAAAAAACGAGACAATACATTTTTCTCTGTCAGCATAAGAAACATCAGAGACTCAAAAAATATCTGGCACTAGGCTTGGTGGTGCAAAACTGTAATATTAGTACTTGGGAGACTGAAACAGGAGAATTGCAGGTTCAATATCAGCTTTAGCAACTTAGTGAAACTTTCAGCATCTTAGTGAGACCTTGTTTTAAGTAAAATTAAAGAAAAAGTGCTGAGGTTGTAGCTCAGAGATAGCACATCCTGAGTTCAATCCTGGTAATGCACACACACACACACACACACACACACACACACACACACACACAAAATGGCCCTTATAACTCTTCAGTGAATTATTTTAGCTGGTTTGGCTATGGAAGCATAAATACTCTCTAACAACATTGAACCTGGGAAACCATCTCTATCTCTTTATTTCAGAGTGTAGTTTTGGGCAGAAAATACTTCTCATTGGGGTAAATTTGTGTATGTCATTGCTGAAATAAGCTATTACAAATTTGAAATTATTTGATGTGCAAAATACGATAAAATCCAAGGGTTTTTCATGAATAATTAGACAGAATATTGTGCATTGGACAATCTCTGATTATCATATTCAGATTCAAATGTTCACAAGTACATGCTCCAAGTGAGAAGAGGAATATCAATGTGAAGCAGATATTATAAAATAGATTATAGCATGTATTGAAATTGAGAGATCAGGAGATTTGGGGAGAGTTGGCTCCATTTGTGACCTCCTGTTCTTTGAGTCACTCAGTTATCTCCTCTACTCTTGCCTTTTTCTTATGATGCACATTTTTAATATTTTATTGATGCATGGTAATTATACATCATGCCGAAGTATATAGTGTTAGGTATATACATGCACACAACACTTGTTGAGTGTCTCTCCGGATCCCAATCCACTCCCTCCCCTTTCCCATACATGTCATTGAGATTGGTATTGATAATTTCACATATGTACATACCATTATCTAAACTGTTACCTTCATTATAACTCTATTCCTATTCCTCCCTCTCCTAAGTTCCCTCCATTGCTCCATTGGAGTTTCTACTTTTATCTTTCTAAATCTGCAAAATGAGGAGCTCCAATTAATAAATGTCTCAGCTTTAACTAGGAAACTACTAGATGAAAACAGGAAACATGCTTCAGAAAATTGGGCTTGGAAAGGATTTTTTGATAAGATTCCAAAGGTAAGGCAACAAAAGCAAAAACAGAGAAATGGGATTAAGTCAAACTAGAAAGCTTCTGTACAATAAACACTCCACAAAGTGAAGAGATAGCTTACAAAAGAAAATACTGCTATATATTCAATAAGAAATTAATGTTCAGAATATAGAACAAACAAAAAATAACCAATAACAATTATAATAATATGACAAAAAATGGACTAAATTTGGGCATGGTGGTACACACCTGTAATCTCAGTACTTGGGAGGCTGAGAAAGAAGGATGGCATGTTTGAGGTCAGCCTCAACAACTTAATAAGACCCTTTGCAACTTAGTGAAACCCTGTTTCAAAATAAAAGAAAAAATAGGACTGGGTTTTAGCTCAAAGGTAGAATGCCCCTGCGTTCAGTCTCCAATACCACACGTACAAAAAACAAACAAACAAAAATGTGTGGAAGCACTGAACAGATGTTTCTCAAAAGATGACATACAAATGGCCAACAAGTATATAAAAATATTCACTATCACCAGACATCAGAGAAATATGAATCAAATCCACAATGAAATATCACCTTACTCCAGTAAGAATTGCTATTATCAAAAAGATATGGGGAAAATGGAACACTTGCACAGTGTTGGTGATAACATGAATGAGTATTACCCTGTGGAAAATCATGTGACTGTTCCTCAGGAAAGTGAAGACAGAACTACTGTGTGATCCAGCAGTCCCACTATTGGTTAGGTATCCAGAAGATATGGAATTAGCATGTTGAAGAATGTCCTATTCTCCTCTGTTTGTTGCAGTACCACTAATGACAGACAACACATGGAATCAGTCTACATGTCCATCAGCAGATAAACAGTTAAAGAAAGTGTAATATATATATATATATATATGTATATATATATATATATATATATATATATATATATATATGTGCAATATACTATATATGTATGCAACATACTATATATATATGCAACATACAATACTATCCAGGTATAAAAAGTATGAAATTGTGTTATTTGTGAAATCACAGGTGAACATGAAGGACATTATGTTAAGTGGAATATTCCAGGTTCAGAAAGTCAAATAATGCATGAACTTACTCATATGTGGAATGTTAAAAAGTCTGTCTCATAGAAGTAGAGAGTATAATAATTATCAGAGGCTGGAAAGGGGAGGGAAATTAGAGAGATGAAAAGAGGTTGATGAATGGGATCAGAGTCACAATTAGATGGAAAAAGGTTCCTATGTTGTATTTCATTATAGGACACCTAATCTAAATAAAAAAGTAGCTAGAAGAGAGCACTTTAATATTTTTTTACATAAGGATATAATAAATATTTTAGGTGATTGATATGATTGATATTACTGTGTTTTGGTCATTATGCATTACATACATGTGTTGAAGTATTACACCACTCCATAAATTTGTACAATTATATTTCTAATACAAATAAATCTAACAAAAAACCCAGACATGTTTCAGTTTTGATATTCCATGAGAAAACAAAGTAAAAATGTGCCGGGTGTGGTGGTGCATACCTATAATCCTAGTACTTGGGAGGCTCAGAAAGGAGGATTGCAGGTTTGAGGACAGCCTCGGCAATTTAGTGAGATCCTAAGCAACTTAGTGAACCTGTTTAAAAAAAAAAAAGTAAAATAATTCTAGGAGTGTAACTTGGAAGTAGACAGCCCCTGGATTCAATCCCCAGTACCACACATATACATAGAAAGAGAAAAAATATTAAAATAAAAAATAGCATTAGATATTTATGAGGATTTACTTTATGGCAGAAACAATGTTATCATTTATTTGCATTTTATCATTTAAAATTTACATTAATCCTTAAAGATTGATGTTGTTTTATCCACTTTTACAGATTTGAGAACTGAGAATTACTTTGCTGATAGATAACAATGCCTGAATTTAAATCTGTATTTTCTTAATTTCCAATAATTTTTCCACTAAGAAAATAGATGAAGATTGTTGATAGAAAGAAAAATAATGAAACACCAAGAAAAATACCCTTAATTTGAGAAAAGAAGGTAGATGTTCCCTAAGGCTATCTCTACTGCTGCTAAACTAAGAACTCTCAGGAAGACCTCTTGACCGAGGGCCAGTAGGCTACAGCCATCTTTGTTTTGGAACAAAGGACACCACCTATTTTTATGATATTTTTTCCTTAAAACACATCATTACTCAAAGTCATACTGAGTTCTCATGCGAAAATGATGAAGGATAAGGTCAGGAAGAGATTTCCAGGAACCTGACCCTGTAGATTTATAACTCTTGTTAAAATTCTCAAGGAAGCAAAGGTGTGACCTTAAATGATAGACTGTGCTGCAGAAACAAAGCATATAAGCTCCATTATGATGCAAAAAATGAATAATAAAGAAACACACAAAAATGTCTTGTGACCATGAAACAAACACTGTGACTGAAACAGAAAGCATATAGCTTGTCAATGTGTATGGGCGGAGATGCTTGAGTTCATATCTGGATTTGGATCATTAAAAAATCACTAAGCTGGCTGTCTCTGCTCTATCTCATCATATAAGTAACATTTTATTGTTAGGAAAAAAGACAACACTTCCTTCTATGTTAATGCCAGGCAATCTTCAAGGTAAACAAACAAGCTGGTGCATGCTTGTAATCCCAGTACTTGGGAGGATGAGACAGGAGAATCACAGGTTCGTGGCCATCCTCAGCTGCTTAGTGAGGCACTCCACAACTTAGTGAGACCTTGTTTCAAAATGAGGAATAAAAATAGGGCTGGGGGTGTAGCTTGGAGGTAGAATGCCAGGTACTGGAAATTGCATCTGTGACAGCAGAACTGGAATTCTTTGAAACTTAAAGAAAAAACATCAAACATAAACATATAATTTTGTTCCATTTGGCAGGTGATCACAGAATACAAAACAACCAATTACTTGATAAACATGTTTATCTTTTGATGAAATCCCTCACCTTTTCCCTTGGTTTGTGTCCAAAATTGTGACTAAAATTGAAAATAAGATGGCAATTATAATTTCATCCATTTTTAAATTAAATGAAAATTAGAGCTTTAAGAACATATTTATTTTTCTAAAAGGGGTGTGTGTGTGTGTGTGTGTGTGTGTGTGTGTGTGTGTGTGTGTCCTGAATGATCCTGAGGAAGATTGAACATATAGACTTGTGACATCATCTGTGTTGGTATTTATAGGGTGTTTGAATGGTTCATTAGATGGCTTTATTGGGTTAAAGTATATAAATACCAATCCATTGAGTAGTTGGAGTAGTTGTGATCAATGCACTAATTCCAGAATCATTCTATAGGAATTTTCTAATGAACATGTACATTTTATGTCAATAGAGCCTGGAATTGTTAGATGGTTAGATATTTTGCCCAATAATATGCATTTTCTATAACCTCAAAGTACCAAATAACAAGACATTTTTTTTAACACATGATATCTTAAAAATAAGTATTCTTAAGAAGGTAAATGTAAAATACTTCTTTAAAAATACAGCTGGCCATTTGTATTTCTTCTTTTGTGAAGTGTCTATTTAGATCCTTTACCCATTTTTTATTAGGTTATTTGTTTTCCTAGTTGTGATTTTCTTGAGTTCTCTATATATCCTAGATATTAGACCTCTATTAGATGAGTAGCTGGAAAAAATTTTCTCCTACTCTGTGGGCTCTCTGTTGAGGTTCTTGATAGTTTCCTTTGCTGCACAGAAGCTCTTCAGTTTAATGCAAGCCTATGTATTGATCTTCCTTTGAGTTGCTTGTGCTTTTGGGGTCTTGTTGAGAAAGTTTTTGCTGTGCCTATGTGTTGAAGTGTTGGTAGTATGCCCTCTTCAAGTATTGGCAAGGTCTCTGGCCTGACTTCCAGGTCTTTGATCCACCTTGAGTTGACTCTTGTGCAGGGTGAGAAAGTGGAGTTTATTTCCATTTTCCTGCATATGGTTAACCAGTTTTACCAACACCATTTGTTCTACGTCATTAGCAATCAGAAAGATGCAAATCAAAACTACCTTGAGATTTCACCTAACTCCAAGCAGAATGGCAATCATAAAAAACAACAAATGCTGGTGAGAGTATGGAGAGGGAACCCTAATACATTGTTGGTGGGATTGCCAATTAGTGCAACCACTTTGGAAAGCAATATGGAGTAACCTCAGACAAATGGGAATGAACCTACCATATGATCCAGCAATACCACTTCTAGGTATCTAACCAAAAGAATGGAAACCAAACTATCAGACCCATGCATGTGTATCTATGTTTATAGCTGCACAATTCACAATTGCCAAACTATGGAAGCAGCCAAGATGTCCATCAACAGATGAATGGATTACAAAATTATGGGATATGTACACAATGGAATTTTACTCAGCTCTAAAATGGAACAAATTTATGTCATTTGCAGGGAAATGGATGGAACTGGAAAACATTATGTTAAGTGAGATTAGTTAGTCACAAAAAGTAAAAAAGCATATGTTTTCCCTAATATGAAGATCTAGGGAGAAGATCAGGCATAAGAGGGTCTCCAGATGAAAAAGGAGAAACCCTTGATAAGCAAAGACATTGACTTAACTGAAGGGGATAGATGGGGGTGGGAGCACCCTAATGCACATGATGTACTTTCACAAATATATCAAGGTCAATCACTAAACTGAACTTGAGAAGGAAGGAGGGAGAGGGAGTGGTGTGGTTATTGGGGAAGGGGTTAAATGAGAAATATGTGCATATATGCCTTTATCAGCTTGTACCTAACAAAGATATATGATTACAATGCACTGATTATTATGAAAAAATAAAAATAAACAATAAAAAATTTTAAAAAATACAGCTTGGCTAAAGAGTAACAACACCGACTCACAGAGGAAAAATGTACACACCTAATTTTCCAGGTCAGCAAAACTATTGGGAAGGTCTTGCTTTTTGGCACAAGAAGTCCTATCATGTTTACCCTTTCCTTGGTCAAAATGCCTCTTCGAAACACAGTTGTTTCCTTTACTGTGTCCCTCCTCTGAGAATATAAAATTTTCAGTATCAATTCATTTGGATTCATTATTATCTAAAAGTTGATACTATTAATTATGATTATTTGAAAACTAACTTATATGAAGTGAAATATAAAAATATATATGGTCTAAATTAATCAATAGATTTGTACTGCCTATAGGAGTAATCTAGGATTCTTGGTATGGCATAAAATTCTTTTTACCATCTGTCCCTCAGTTTATGACCATATTTTTCTACTTTTCTCCCATATGAATATTTATACTCCAACAAGATAAAAATGTAGTTACATAATCATGGCATTTTTTTTTTTTGGTCAGGGCCAGTGGCTAGATTTCCACTCTTCCTCACCTGCATGTAATTAGAAATGTCTGGCCTCCCTGACTTCTCAGGTAGATCAGTAAAATCTCAATGAAACTTTTCATTCCAGACAACTTGATCTGCTCATTGCATCAGAATGTTGACATCATATATGAATTATTAAATTCTTATTAAATAAAATTGTTCATACTGGATCAAACTGACAATTTAACACAGTTGTTCCAGTTTTCTAAGGTCTTTATGGATTTTCTTAGGCTCCATGTTTTGTTTCCATTATGCTTCCTGTTTGCCTCAAGAGTAGCATGTTTGCTATGTGTGTGTGTGTGTGTGTGTGTGTGTGTGTGTGTGTGTATCTGAATAAGAACTTTGACGATCTAATGCCCAGTAATCTTTATAGTGTATAGCATAGAGGTTAATTGGAAGGGTTCTGATGAAAGAGAGGTGAGCTCAAGTTCCAAATAAAATTAATTATTTTTGGTGACTTTGAGCAAGTACTATACCCCTAGATCTTCCATTATAAGACTATGACAATTAAAGGCAATAAATTATGTGATAATTAAGGAGAGTTCCTGGCACATAGCAAAAATGGCCAATAAACATCTGCTTTTTAGTAATACTTTATGTTTTATTTAAATATCTGGTTCATCGAATAAATTAATAAGTATTTGATAAATAAAGTGAATAAATGGTGAATGAAGAGAGGATGAGCCAGCCCTGACTTCAGACATTTCTTTTACTCCCATAATATGGAGTGTCTATATTCACTGCCCACATAACCCTTGGCCAGGTTGATATCTAGACACTAAACAAACCCAAACCATGGCTATCCAGACACTGAACAAGTCCAAATTATACATAACTACCTGCATCTCACATGATCTGTGGTTAACCTGTGATTTCTGGTCTGTGTGTGATGGATAAATGATATGACCCAGCAGCTCAATTCATTTCTAAAATGAAAAGAATGGGAGTGGTCTCCATTGCTCCTTCCCTCAGAAAAAGATATCCAGTATCTTTTTCAGAGCTAGCTATATCTTCAGACTGAACAGGTGAACAATAAGAGATATTTCATATCTTGTATGGGGCAGCTCTCAAACTTATTCTCTTCCTGTATTTTGATGTGATTCTATTATAGAAGATTGGAAATTTCTTTAATTATCCCCAAAGGAACATAGAAAAAGAAAACCTTAGGCCCAAGAAAAATTTAGTTGTAATATCCATGTAAATGATAGTTTGAGTGTAAAACAAAAAAATACTCAAAATATGTTGTGAGTTCATGCACAATTAATTGAGGAGAATTTAAAAAGTGGAAAGTAGTTTGTGAATTTAGGTGCTCAGATGGAGGGAAAGAGCACATTCTTCTTGCTTTACCATCATCTTTCCTTTGTTATTCTTTTAGAACTGTTAGCAACTGAAGGTCACTTTTTAATTAAAAAAAATTAGCAGGAGAGTATAACAATTTAGTTAAAATTTTTATGTTTTCACAATGAGAATTGTATAACCATAATAATCCTAATTATGGTAACCACAATTCTCATCATTTCTCAATAAACATTTTAAAGTTAATCTGCATGTATCACTACTTTTTTAAGAGAAATCACTGATATCTCACTTTTAAGTGGGAAAACCTTGAAAAACACTAATATCTGTACACAGATAGCAATGAATATAAATGCAGTCAAGGAAATAAACAGAAAACAAATGATTAACAGTGGCAGTAGTTCATTCTATTAGGTGCCGACCAAGTGCTGCCAGTTGTGCTCTAATGAACAGATAAATACATAGATATAGATATATTTACTTAAATCCCATGGCAACTTTTCAGTATTTAATAGTAAAAGAAAATAAGGTACAGAATGGTTTAGAGACTTCCTACCAATTCACATTTGTATTGTCTGAATTTTAAGGGAAGTAAGGAATGACATAGTTTATAATGGCAAATGGCAACGTCTACTATAATTACAGTCCAACACTGAGTTGACTTAAAAGGCAAAATCTAAGAGTTGTTTAATTATATTCACTACATAACATTTTTGACAATTTTCTGTGTGCCAAATATGTGAATGTTTTTGAAAAGGCAAAGATGAATTTGACAGGATTTCCTCCTTCAACACATATTAGAATTATATTTAACTACTATACAATTATTGTATAATAAAATAATATTGTAGAAATATTATCTTACAGAGAAATAAAACTTGCTAGTTATAAAATTGCTTGATTAATAGAATAAACAGAATTTCATTCTGCCTAATGGTGTGAGGAATGGAAGTGGGTACAGACAAGTAAAGGAAGATTAGTGTTTAAACTCATGATTAGAAGTTTTTAAGTCAGAAAGAGAAAGTGTGGGTTATAGATACAGAAAAAATGTCAGGACAAGAAGAGGTTAGTCTCAGGGTTGAGAAGCAATTCTGGCTTAGAGTACAGCAGGAAACATGTTATGGGGTAAATGACCACCGGTGTGATTGACACAAAGCTTGTATCTAGATTGGGAAAGATCTTACAAGGGATGATTACATGAACTTATCACAGAGAGCTTTTGATCCCACAGCTAACTCTGTAGGCAGTGGGGAAATATAATGGTAATGGTTAGGATCTAAAATTGCAGGCTCCATTTCAGGAGTCCTAAAATAAATAGTGTGAAAGAACTAAAGCAGTGGCAGGAAAAATCAGGGAGAAGCAACAGTCCAGACAGACTAGAAAGAAAACTTCCATGGCTGGAGTTCAGTGGGATATGAGAAAATCAGAAGTCAAAGGTCATACTTCAATTATCTAATAATTGTGGAGAATTTACAGTGTGTCTCACTAACACATTAATTTAAATTAATTTAGAAGAGTCTTAGATTTTAAGCTTGGATAACTGAATCCACATCACTAACCTACCAATATACCAATATGTCAGTGATGTGGATCCCATGTTGAGGCAAATGGCAAGGCTGAAGATTTAAAAAAAAAAATGACATATTTTGTGGATCAATTATGCCCTATAGAACAAAGAAAGTGCGAAAGATTATAATTCTTGGAACAGAAATATTCAAGGGAAGGGATAGGACAAAAAAAAATAAGCAAAATGAGGTAGTAGTATGATCAAGAGTAAAATATTAAGGAAGAAGAGATTTAAAAGTAAGTTATGGTGGTAAAAATGCCAAATTATCATACAATCAGTACAAGATGTGAATTTATAATGAAAGTTTGGAACTAAGAAGTCTTTGGTAAATTTTGGGAACACAATTTCCATTGCATATGAGTGTGATACAGTGAATGAGGGGAGTGGAGGCCAGCGAACTATGGCTTTGAAGACTTTTGCATAGCAGAAGGAGTTAGAGCTGGAAGGCAAGGGCCAAGGTATTATTGAAGTTTTGAGAATACTGAAAAATTGAAACATATAGTCAGAACACAAGGCTCAGTGAAAATGAGGAAACCAAAAGACTAGTAACAATAGGAGATTAGGATGAAGCAAGAGTCTAAGGGATGCCATGAAGTAAAAAGATGGGTTTATAAAACCAACCATATCTCATGCTGTTGATGACCTCAGAGAATTGATTCAAACTGTAATTGTAACCCTAGCTCTTTCATTAATCAACTATATAAGCTAAGTATTTCTTAGTATCTCTATGCCTCACTGTTATATCTATCAAGTGGGAAAATAGTACAGGTTGAAGATATATAATTTAAAAGTATATAATCTGAGATATTCTGAAATCTGAATTTTTTTTTTTTTTTTTTGCGGTACTGGGGATTGAACTCAGGGGCATTCTACCTCTGAGCTATACCCCCAGCCCTATTTTTTATTCTTTATTTTGAAATCGAGTCTCACTAAGTTGCGGAGTGCCTCACTAGGTAGCTGAGGCTGGCCGCCAACCTGGATCCTCCGGTCTCAGACTCCTGAATGCTGGGATTACAAGCGTGCGTCACCATGCCTGGCTGAAATCTGAAATTTTTAAGCACCAACATAATGCTCAAAAACTTTTGGATTTTAGTATATTGTCCTTTTGATTTTTGGATTAGGGATGTTCAACTGGCAAAATCTACATTAATATTTTTAAATATCCATTCCCATATAGAGAACCTAAATCATAGCAAGCAAAGAGATAGAAATAGCAATAAAAAACCTTCCATCAGAAAAAAGTCCAGGTTGAGACAGATTCCCAGCTGAATTCTTCAAGACCTTTAGAAAAGAACTAACCCACATGCGACGTCATCCTAATTGCTGGGCCTTGAGCATGGCTCAGCCCACTGGAATTCTGCAAGGCAGGCAATTCCAAATGAAGGAACGTGTGACATTTCCCACTTTGCATTATTATATTCTGGAAATTTGGGGTGCTTTGCGGTTTGCTTTCACCTTAATTATAAAGAAAAAATTTCTTGGGGACACAGGATGGCTAAACGGATTGTGGAAAGAACAATGCCTCAGCTTGTATCAGAGATACTCATTAACACTCTACAAACATCAGGAAATGAACTTTGCAAGCTTAGATACAAATCAAAGGAACTTAGGTCTACTATTTTTTTATCTGTGTGTAAAGAAAGCTATAAGACAGATAGTTTCTCTCTCTCTTGGAAACACCTCCCCCTTGTCCCACCACTTTCTAGCTACCTGACAGGAGTGAAGATTTAATCTAATGAATAGAGTTTCCTCTCCGTCATTAACCTTTAACACTGTTTTCCTACTAAAAGAATTTTTATAGCTGGGCGTGGTGGTGCACGCTTGTAATCCCAGCATTTGGGAGGCTGAGACCAGAGGATCTGGGTTCGAGGCCAGCCTCAGCTACCTAGTGAGGCATTCCGCAACTTAGTGAGACCCGGTTACAAAATAAAGAATAAAAAATAGGACTGGGGGTGTAGCTCAGAGGTAGAATGCTCCTGAGTTCAATCCCTAGTACCGCAAAAAAAAAAAAAAAAAAAGAATTTTTATATACATATTGTATTCTGTAACCTTTGTTGTTTTCTTATCTCATCAAATACTGTGGGAAATAATTTTTCTAGTTAAAGATGTACCTACTTAACTTTAGAAAAAAAGTCTGTAAAAATTCCTGCCTCATTGTAAAAAAGAGTATAAGAAACGGTGATGACATGAAATAAAGAGATATGTTACAACATTGCATTGGGTATGAGCATATTCTCCTGACCTCGTCTCGATCCCCACCTAATGAGGGACCCCCGACCCTGTTTCCTTGAGTGCTAGCTCCGACACCCACATCCTTCACAAATTACTCAGTGAAATAGAAAAAAGTGGAATTCTTTTAAACTCCTTCTATGTAGCCAGTTTCATCTTTAAAAAAAAAAAAAAAACCTGAATAAAGAGCAAAGCAATACATGTAATTCACCACATAAATGGAACAAAGGACAAAAATCACATGATATCTCAATAGAGACTAAAAAAGGATTTGACAAAATTCAACACCCATTCATGTTAAAAACACTGCAGAAAATCAGAATATAGGAATTTACCTTAGCACCTTAAAGGCAATATATAATAAACCCAAAGCCAATATCATATTGAATGGAGAAAAACTGTGAAAATCTCCTTTAAAATCAGGAATAAGACAAGGATGCCCACTATCACCACTCCTTTTCAATATATTTTTGGAGATTATAGCCAGAGTGATAAGGCAAGAGAAGCAAATTAAAGTAATACAAATAGAAAAAGAAGAAAAAAAATTCCCTATTTGCAGATTATATGACCATTTATTTATTTATTTATTTTATTTTTTAACGGTACTGGGGATTGAAACCAGGGGCATTCTACCTCTGAGCTGTACCCCGAGTCCTATTTTGTATTCTTTATTTTGAAACAGGGTCTCACTAAGTTGCAAAGAGCCTCACTAAATAGCTGAGGCTGGCCACGAACCCAGATCTTCCTGTCTCAGCCTTCCAAGTACTGATATTAAAGCGTGCATCACCACACCCTGCTTATGACCCTATATTTAGAAGACCCCAAACCTCATCCAAAATACTTCTAGAACTGATTATCAAATTCAACAAAGTAGTGAGATAAAAAATCAGTCTCGGGTCTTTCTATATGACAATCATAAAAACACTAAAAAAGAAATCAGGAAAACAATTTCATTAACAATAACCTCAAAAACAATAAAATACCTCGGAATTAATCTAACCTAGGTAAAAGACCTCCTCAATGAAAATTATAAAACACTAAAGAAAGAAACAGAAGATCTTAGAAGATAGAACAATCTCCTGTGCTCTTGGATAGGCAGAATAAATGTCAGAATGACCATTGTACCAAAAATGATTTATAGAATCAATGCAATGATACTTATCCAAATAGCAATATTGATTTTAACAGAACTAAAAAAACAGTCCTAAATTTCATATGGAAAAACAAAAACCTAGAATAGTCAAAGCAATTGTCATCAGTAAGAACTATGCAGGGGGTATCACAATACCTGACTTCGAATTATACTCCAGAGCTATAGTAAACAAACAAACAAACAAACAAAACAAAACAAAACAAACAAACAAAAAAAACAGCATGGCATTAGAACAAAAATAGATACATAGACCAATGGAACAGAATAAAAGATACAGATACAAATACACACACTTAAAGCCAATCAATATTCAACAAAGGTGACAAAAAACATACTCTGGAGAAAAGACACCCTTTGCAACAAACGGTTTTGGGCAAACTGATTACTCATTTGCAGAAAATTTGAATTAAATCTCAACCTCTCATCCTAGACAAAAGTTAACTCAAAGTGGATCAAAAACTTGGAAATTAGACTAGAGACTTAGAAATTACTACAGGAGGGCATAGATCCAACACACCAACATGTAGACAGATACTTCCTCAATAAGACCCCCAAAGCACAAGAAATAAAAATGAGGATTAATAAGTGGGATTACATTAAAGAAAAACAAAGAAAAACATCAAGAACCTTAATAGAGAGCCAACAGGATGGGAGAAGATCTTTGTCAGATACTCCTCTGATAGAGGACTAATACCTAGAATATACAAAGGACTTAAAAACTTACCACTAAAAAATGGACTTAAGTAAGTTAGATATTTCACAAAAGAAGAAATACAAATGACCAATAAATACATGAAAAATATTCAACACCATTAGCAATCAGGGAGATGCAAATCAAAACTACACTGAGATTCCATCTAACCCATTCCATTGATGATTACAATGGCAATCATCAAGAAGTTAAACAATAAATGCTGGTGAGGATGTGCAGAAATAGGAACTCTTCTACAGTGCTGGTGGGATTGCAAATTAGTACAGCCACTATGGAGATCAGTGTGCAGAGTTCTCAGAATATTGGGAATGGAACCATCATATGATTCAGGTATACCACTCCTGAGTATCTTTCTAAAGAGACTGAAAACATGATATCATAGTGATACATGCATATCCATGTTTATTGCAGCACAATTCGTAACAGCCAAATCATGGAACCAAACTAAATTACTCATTTAACAGAATAATGGATTATAAAAAGTATGAGATATACACATAATGGAATTCTACTCAGCAATGAAGAAGAACAAAATTTGCTGGAAAACAGATGGACCTGAAGAACATTATCTTAAGTGAGATTAGCCAGTCACAGAAAGTGAAGAGTTATATGTTTTCTCTCATATGCGGAAGGTAGGGAGTAAGAGGGATATAAAAGAGACTTTAGATAATGGAGGAGAAACCACAGTGGAACGAAAGACGTGGTCCTGGACAGGATGGTGGAGGGTGAGAGGGAGAACTAACAAAGGAGGCACTTTCATTTCTGTTATGTACATATGGGAGAAATCTCAATGTCATATTTGGGGAAAGAGAGGAATTGGGGAAAGAGAGGAATAGAGGGAAGCTCACCAAGTGCTATGTGCATGTATGCCATTATTACTTTGAACTACATTATTATGTGAGACTAAAATGAACCCATAAAAGTATATAAAATGCCCCCTCCCCCATATCAGACATCACAGATACTTCTGGTTCCAAGCATTTTGAAAAATGAATACGTAACCTGTAGTACCTGTTCTCAGTGTTCCTGAGAGCATTAAATGAGATGAGGCTTATAAAGAAAAGATAATACTGATAAGGCAAATTCCTTCCAAGAGAGAAGTGCAAGGATTCATTGTGTAAGGAACAGAATCACTAATTCGTAACAATTAAGGTGAGGGAGGAAAAGGGCCTCAATACCTTTATAAAGGCTGCTGAATAATGAATATATATCCTAAATACACATGGAGGCTGATTGTCATTATTCAAAATATATTTTTCAAAAACAATAAATATTCGGCATCTCTAGGGAATGCTAACATTAATTTGTTACCAAGGAGAATAAATATCTTTGTATTCTTAATCACATTGTACACAATTATTTGAGAGATGTTCTTTTTTAAATTTTTTTTCTGTATATGACAGTTCAAGACACAGACTTTGAAAGAATCATAATTAAAGCTTTCCAATAACTGCATTAAAATGTACAGTATTAAAATTTGTTGTTTTTTGTCTTTTCAAATTGCCACCTTCAATAATGTACATGATATTATTTCTCTGATTTTTGTTGTTGTTTTTGTTTGTTTGTTTGTTTTCAGTACTGGTGATTGAACTCAGGGGCATTCTACCTCTGAGCTACACCCCCAGCCCTATTTTTTATTCTTTATTTTGAAACCGAGTCTCACTAAGTTGCGGAGTGCCTCACTAGGTAGCTGATGCTGGCCGCCAACCCAGATCCTCTGGTCTCAGAATCCTGAATGCTGGGATTACAAGCGCTCACCACCACGCCCAGCTATTTCTCTGTTTTTTTTTTTATGGTCTCTATTCTGCTGTATGGACAGTTCTGGTATTTTAGTAAGAAAAAAACAAACAAACAACAATAACAACAACAAAAAACAACTACCAAAGCACACTTGACTTGGAAAGTTTTTTTCTATTGCTAGAAAATGGATTTCAGGACATTTACTTCTATTGTCATCAAATACTACCTATTTTCTTTAGCCATTTTATCCCTACTCTCACACAGTCTGCATTGTAGCCAAAGAGCATTTTGCTTTCTTATTTTGATTCTTTTTTAGAGTGTTTTATAAGAAAATTACATATGATAGACTGACACTTTGCATTCAACCATCATAGTGAACATTGAAAATGTAAAAATTCAGATACAAAACATTTTATTGTGAAAGTATATTACATACATAATGGGTGGTCTGTGTTCCAAAGCTATATTTACAACCATTATCTTATACAGTTCATATAAGAGCATAAAACATGATGACTATATTTCAGGTAAGAAACTTAAGATGAAGAAAGCAAAGTGATTTTCCTCTATATCAGACAGCAAGGTTAGGATTGCTAAGCATCTAAAAGCTACATTGCTCACATTATGAAAAAAAAATTCTTAAGGTGCTTTTGAGATCTTTTGTAAAGATTTACCATTACATCAAATCATTGAAAAAAGAATGAACAGAACAAATCCTCTCCTTTTCTGTTTCATAAGCACCTTCACTAAACATTTATAAAGTTTCTTAGAGTTAATATGTAATCTGCATGCAGAAGAATGACTTCACATTAGAGAAGGTCATGACTCAGTGACCTAGGAGTTTCACTCTATTTCCTTGAAAGTCAACGGAAGGGAGGAAAATATTAATTAACTATATTTCAAATCCATCCTGATTGGATATAATTAAGCCAAGCAAACTCTAGTTAGCTTCTCTGATAAGCCAATTAAGCATCTTGTAAGACTCACTAACTACTAAGAAAGGTCAATTAGTGCCTAGATGCCACTCAAAGCCAAGAGTTTACATCTTATCAAGTAATTCCATGTTATTGTTACTGATCCATATTTCCAAATGCATGTTGAACTGACAGAAGAAATCATTCTCTCTAAATTATTCTTTTAATGATAACACCATGGAAAATATCATTTTAGAGAAAAATAAAGAATGAGGCACATGTGACTGTTGGGTGTATAGTAAGCCTGTTGTGTGGTGTTTCCATGTGAAACATGTCTAAGTGAGATGGGAGGCAAATTCTTCATGCCTAACCACCTCCAGCTCAGGAACCGTATATCAAAAGAGTTTCAATGATGATGGAACCCCAGATTTGTGAGGCTTAAATACTAATCAAACTGAATATTAGAAGAGAATTACTTGCATTATTTATTGAATCTAATAGTTGAAACGTTACTTTCTTAAGTAAACCCTACCTGAGAGGTAAAATGTTGTCTAAGTTTAATATTTTAATAAATTCAGATATCCACTCAGTACAAAACTGACAGAGACCAGATTACCACCATGTCTGAAATAACTGAAAACAAAACAAAAACAAAGATGAAAGCAAGAACAAGAAACCAGAAAAAAATGCATGAAATAGCCAGGTATAAAGGTGCATGCCTATAATTCTAATACATGGGAGGCTGAGAAACAAGGATCACAAGTTCAAAGTCAGCCTTAGCAACTTAGCAAGACTCTCAGCAACTTACTAAGATCCTGTTTCAAAATTAAAAAATAAACAAGGGCTGGAGGTATAACTTAGACGTAGGGTTCAATCCCCAGCACCACACACACACATACACATACAGTATGAAACAATGTTTTCAAGATACTAAACATTAGGCAATAAAAGACAGTGAATCTGAGAAATGGAAAATAAATTAAATGAACCTTAGTTTTGCCTGATTTTAATGACTAGAGAGACCCAGGGTATGGGGATGTATGGGGCAGGATTATTCATGTTCTTGGTCATTACACAGAGCTCTGAGGTCTCCCTGAGTTGAGAAAAATAGTTATTGAAAGTCAAGGTAGGGAAAGACTTAATGAGTATGTAGTCCGAATACTGCAATGGTGAGGGTTGCATAGACATAGTTCTCCAGAGATCAGCTGATGGTCCTTGCAGTCTTGAGCTGAAGAAACTACCTGAGTCAGGGAAAGAACTACTTTCTACAAGTCACAGGACATCAAGGGAAGTGCTCAGAATTTTGCCTAGACAATGGAGAAAATTAAACCTAAACACTTGTCTAAGCAGCAAAACAAAACTCAACAAGATGCCAAAGGATCAAACTATTTCGAAATAACTAACTGTATATTGAACAAAAGATAGAAATATTTATATGAATGCAAAAACATTCAACACCCAAAATAAAAATTTCACAATCTCTGGCATCTGATTTGAAATTTTTATGCTTCATTGAGATGAATGAAAATAGGATATATATATATATATATATATACACACATAGTGGTACTGAGGATTGAACCCAAGGGCATTCTATCTCTGAGCTACACCCCCAGTCCTATTTTCTTATTCTTTATTTTGAAACAGGGTTTCACTAAGTTGCGGAGGGCCTCACTAAGTAGCTGAGGCTGGCTGCAAACATGAATCCTCCAGTCTTAGCCTCACAAGTGCAAGTGTGCCCCACAACACCCAGCTCGAAAATAAGATTTATAATGAGAACAATTAATTGGAACCTTTCCAGAAATAACACTATACTAGAATAATATACAAACGTATCAGAATAAGAATATTAGAGAAGAAAATAACTGGATGGGATTAATAGCAGATCAGCACTGCAGAACAATAGATCAGTGAATGTGAGAACATGCACAGACTATCAAAAATGAAATACAGAGCGAAAAGAGTAGAAAAATGAGCAGAGCATTTGTGAGCTGTGGGAAAATTTCAAGAAACTCAGTATACATGTAACTTGCGTCTCTAAAGAGGTGACAATTGAGTACAAGAAAATGTTTGAAGAATTGATTAGATTTCCTACAAATTTAATTAAGATGTAAAGCAAAAGGTTTAAAATACTTCAATTACAAGAAATATGAATAAAATTATAAAAAGGCATATTTTAATCAAATTGCTTCAAATCATTGATAAATATAAAATCTTAAAAGCAGATGAGAAATAATGTAAGTCAAAAAGTGCCTTTAAAGTCCTGAAACACATACACACACACACACACACACACACACACACACACACGACACAAACACACTGTTAACTTAGAGCTCTGGACCAAGTAAATATATTTTCAAATTAAGGTAAAATAAAGAAATTTAAAATACATATCAAAACATAATTTCATAACTATCAGGCCTACATGACAATAAATACTAAAACAAATTTTTGTCCAAAAGGAAAATGATACCAGGTAGAAACCTCTATCTACACATGCTAATGATAACAAAATCTGGTAACTATGTGGGAAAAATACTTTTTTTTTTTTTTTTTAGTGTAGGAATCACATATTGTGGATTTATAGAATACATATAAATAAAAGGTATGGAAACAATAGCACAAATGCTAGGAGAATATATATGAAAGTAAACTTCTATAAGATTATTTTACAGTATGTGAATAGGAATAGATATAAAGTCTAAAGCAATCACTGAAAGAAACTAAAGAAAATGATAAAAGAATTATTTTATGTGAGTCAAAAAGAAGATATTTTGGATTAAGAAATTTAATTCAAACAAAGGAAGAGAAGATGGAGACTGAAACAAAGAAAAATATATCAACTAGCAAGCAAACAGCAAAGAGATCAATAATCACATTAGAGATAAATGGTATAAAAATCCCAACTGAAGATAAAAGATTGTCAGATACAGTTAAAAAAAAAAAAAAA
>PVLC010019218.1:18427-31165 GCA_004027655.1 Graphiurus murinus | reverse complement strand
TTTTTTTTTTTTTTTTTTTGCGGTACTGGGGATTGAACTCAGAGGCATTCTACCTCCGAGCTATACCCCCAGCCCTATTTTTTATTCTTTATTTTGAAACCGAGTCTCACTAAGTTGCGGAGTGCCTCACTAGGTAGCTGAGGCTGGCCGCGAACCCGGATCCTCCGGTCTCAGCCTCCCAAATGCTGGGATTACAAGCATGCGCCACCACGCCCGGCCACAATTTTTTAAAATTAGTATCAAAGCAATCTCAGTTGTTACTGTAGCTGCTGTGGGCATGTCAAGCCCTTTTTTTTTTTTTTTTTTTGGTGGTGGTGGTACTGGCAATTGAGCCCAGACACATTCTACCTTCGAGCTACACTCCCAGCCTCCCAGCCTCCCAGCCTGGTTTTATTTCTTATTTAGAAACAGGGTCTCACTAGGTTGATGAGAGTCTCACTACTTGCTGAGACTGTCTCGAACCTGTGATCCTCTTGTCTCGGCCTCCCAAGTACAGGGATCACAGGCATGTGCCATCACACCTGGCTTAAGTCCATTCTTAAAACACCAAATGCTCTTCATATTCCTCTTGTCCAGAACAGAAGGATCTTCCAGGAAGCAAGCCAGTGAAACAAGAGACTCACTGACACCCATCCAGACAATGAGTGTGCCATCCAGAAAGGGAGAAGGTCATGTCATACTTGACTGCAGCTTGTAGAAGCTTTGAAAAAGGCAGCCTTGAGACCTTGATGTTGCCCGTGTGTTTTGTATTTGGTAATGGCGTTGGGAGGCAGGTTACTCACTCACTAAATGAAGGACATCACGGGGTCAGGGTGTGGTTGCTTGGTCACTGGCAGTGTTATTCCATATTGAAACAAGATCCTCCAGGAAGTGGACAGAGACTACAGATCTCCCCAACCAAGAAATGTTCCCCAACATGGCGAGGATAAGATTCTCCTGATTCCAGGAGGCAAAGCCTTTCTGCAGCAAATAATCTACTTGTCATCATTTTTATTTGCATCATCCTCCCCCATGGGTTTAATTATTTCTTTGAAGAAAAGGAAGTAACTGTGCCTGTCATGTCCCCGGGACATACCATGTGACTATAAGGCCTCTATGAGTGCTCCACAGAGGCAAAGATGTCAACCTGTTTGAACATTTATTCACTGCTCCTTGAGCTCATGAACAGCCTGGCGGGCCTCCTGGAGTACCAGAAAGTGATTGTACTGCAGGGGATGCTCTGCTGGTTCAGGGAGAGCAGCTTGTCTCTCACTGCTGTTCTGACTCTACCCTCCTTCCACTTTTCCTTCTCCAAATCGTGTGTGTGTGTGTGTGTGTGTGTGTGTGTGTGTGTGTGTGTTACCAGGAATTGAACCCAGGGCTATACCCTCAGCCCTATCTTATTTTTATTTTGTAACAAGGTCTTGCTAAGAGCCGGGTGTGGTGGCGCACGCTTGTAATCCCAGCATTTGGGAGACTGAGACAGGAGGATCCGGGTTCGAGGCCAGCCTCATGTCGGAGGCAGGGAGGCTGATCAGAGTTGGAATTTACATTTTGAGGAAACTCCTCCTCAGCAGCCACAGAGATTATGCAAAAACAGGTTCTATCTGTTATCTTGCTGAGACCCTTACCTGATAAAGACACAGTCAACCTTGACCAATCATGCAAGCCCACACAAGCTTACCTGATCCCTCTGACCCCACCCCTCACCTCTAACTATTTAAGCAGCCCCTTCGTTATTAAAGATTGAGGCTTGATCAGAATCCTCCATTCTTCGCGTCGCTTGTTTGCTTCATTCCTTTAGGTTAAGCCGCCTCGGTCTCCCGTTCCCAACCCCCGCCGGCCAGGGCAGCCTCAGCTACCTAATGAGGCACTCCGCAACTTAGTGAGACCCTGTTTCAAAATAAAGAATAAAAAATAGGGCTGGGGTATAGCTCAGAGGTAGAATGCCCCCTGAGTTCAATCCCCAGTACCACAAAAGAAAAAAAAAAAAAAACAAGGTCTTGCTAGGTTGATGAGAGTCTCACTACTTGCTGCAATTCTCCTATCTCAGCCTCCCAAGTACTGGGATTACAAGCATGTGCCACCACACCCAGCTTCCTCCCCGTCTTTCTGTGTGCTGTTTTCATCATTTTGGTCGCAGACCCCACTGTTATCATCATTCAAGGTGTTAACTTGCTCATCTTATTTCACTGCTGTTGCCCCAAATGCCTTTTAATTGTATTTGTTTCTCCATCTCCCTGACTGGATTAAGAGTTCCTCAAAAGCAGACACAAACTTATCCATCTCCTATCTCTAGTAAGCAGCAAAGAACCTGGCCCAGAGAAAACACCTCCATAAATTTCTGCTGCATGAACAAATTCTGAAAATTTGGCAAAGCCTTATCAATTTGGAATAATGGGAGAAAGAAATGAAGGTAATGGAATAAGGTAATGAAGAAGAAGAAGAAAAAAAAAGGTTTATGGAGGGGAAAGGACAAACCAAGATCCTAAAAGGGGAACGAATTTTAGGAAGTAATTTGAAAGTGGGCCATATAGCTTTTAGTCTGATAATAAAATGCATTTCACTCTGTGACTTCGTCTGTAACATTTCTGAAAGATCATTTTTTTCCTGCTTAATTTAGTGCATGTATGAATCACACATAGGCTGACTAATCACCTGCTAAAGATACTGCAACTGGATCACAAGATGGGAACAAATTGTTTCAAGATTGGAGAAATTTTAAAAGGTACAGTATAAATATATGTCATCCAGTACACTGGTTTGTTTCATTTTAGAAGAAACTAGAGAGGAAGTCTGCATAGTAATTATAAAGTACAAGCTGTATTAAATTAATAAAACACTTGTCCCCTCTGCTGTCACATCACCATAATAAAGCACACTGAGGTAATCATTGGCTTGTTTTTGTTTTGCTGTCTCTAGGGAAAAATTAATAAACTAGAATCAGCCCAGAGGGCAGGTCTCTTGCTTCTGTCTTCATGACCATCGTGGCTGGAAGAACAATTCTGAGATGGAACATATGGCACTTAATTAGCATTTACCAAACATCTTCCACCAGGCATTTTGCAGGGGGCCTTGTACACATTAGACACATCATTTAACCCACCTTTCCTCACTAGGCTAAATCATTATCAATGAACAAAAAAGAATTCTGATGCCCTCAAGTTTTTACTCAGCAAATATTCACTGAGCACCTACAGTTAGGGTCTGGAAGAGCACATGAAATTGTCTTTCTTGCTCACTTTTGTATCTTAGGATGTTTGTAGACCTGGTATCATGGTTGGATATACAATGTCCCCTAGAAGACCTCACATATTGGCAAAAATGCTCAGAGGTGAAATAAACGAATCGTGAGGGTTCTAATCTCTTCAGTGGAAACTCCAATGATGGATGAATGGATTTGTTGGGTGGTAACAGGCAGGTAGAGTGTGGCTAGAGTAGGTAGGTCATTAAGGGTGTGGTCTTGGGAACTATATATGTCCTCGGGTCCCCCCTCTCTCTCTCTCTCTCTCTCTGCTTCTCACCAACATGCTCTGATCTCTGCAGAGGTGACCTGGCCTAACAGGAACTGGAACTTCCAGACCTGTGAGCAAATAAATCTTCCAGCTCAGCTTGGTGCTGCATCTGTAATCCCAGTACTTGGGAAGCAGAGACAGCAGGATAACAAGTTTGAAATCAGCCTCTGCAACTTAGTGAGGTTGTCAGGAACTTAGTGAGACTCTGTTCCAAAATTAAAAAATAAAATAGGGCTGGGGGTATAGATCAGAGGTAGAATGTCCCTGGGTTCAAACTCCAGGACCAAAAAAAAATAGGGCTGGGGCTGTACCTCAGAGGTAGAATGTCCCTGGGTTCAGTCCTCCTACACAAATAAATAAATAAATAAATAAATAAATAAATAAATCTTCCTTCCTCTAAGTTGTGGTCACACGGCAGTGAAAATGTGACTGAAACAGTTGGCAAACATAGACCAGATGACCTGCCTCCCAAAAGTCTTGAATCTATCCACTTCTCTTTCTATGACTTTCTACCAGCTTAGTCCAAGGCTCCTGCAGACTACCCTGCAGCCATGCTCATTCCCTCTAATTCAGGATTTCTCAGCTTGTACATGGTTGATGTTCACAGCCTGATGATGTTTTCTTGTGAGGGCTGTCCTATGCAACAGAGAATGTTTAGCAGTATTCCTGGCCTCCACCCCCTAGATGCCAGTACAACAGAACCTTTAATAGTGCTCCATTGTGCCAGGCGTGGTGGTGCATGCTTGTAATCCCAGCATTCGGGAGGCTGAGACAGGAGGATCCGGGTTCGCAGCCAGCCTCAGCTACCTAGTGAGGCACTCCACAACTTAGTGAGACCCTATTTCAAAGTAAAGAATAAAAAAAAAAAAAAAAAAAATAGGACTGGGGGTATAGCTCGGAGGTAGAATGCCCCTGAGTTCAATCCCCAGTACCACACACACACACACAAAAATAGTGCTCCATTGTTCTCAGGACAAACACCAAAGCCCTAAACATCTAATCTACCAGGTGCTGGGAAAATGGCACCACCAACTGCACCAATCACCCTTTGATCCACACTTGGTCCTGCTTTCCACCTCCAGGCACAAAGGTCTTTGTTTACCTTGTAGAACATACCCCAACTTCAAGGCCTTCACACTGTTTCCCGGGCAGAGAGAGGGCAGGGTATCTCACTTCAGCACCACTGGCACTTCAAACTGGACAACTCTTGCTGTGGGGGGCTGTCCTGTGCATTAGCAGAATCCCTGGCTTCTACCCACTAATGCCAATAGCACCAACCCCATCCCATGCTCAGTTGTGGCCATCAAAACCAGCTCTAGACATTGTAAAATGTGCCCAGGGGCAAAATCACTGCTAGCTGATAAGACTGCCCTGGGGCAGGCCTGCCCGCCTGTCCTCCGCCTCAGTAATTCCTACCTTCAAGATTTGAATTCACACAGCATCAAACCTGACCTCTGCTGCTGGACAAGACCATTCTCACTGCTGGCCCCTCCCACCACACCCTCTACTTCTTTACATTTCTCATGAATGTAATGAAGTAGCATTTAATGCCCAACTAAACCAGAACATAAGCTCTATGGCAGCAGGAATCATACCAGCTCCTTCACTGCTGCACGTCCAGGCGTCAGGGCTCAACAAATATTTACTCACTGAATGAAGGAGCCAAGCACTCAGGAAGTTGAATACAGAAACAGCAAGTAAGTTTTATCTCCTGGGCAAACTCAATTAACTAGTACTTGCACTGAGAAGCAAGCTGTGCATGAAAAAGTTTCTTCTGAGGCTTCAAAATATAACACATTCTAAAATGAAGTGCTGGAATAAGATGCAGCTTCCAAAGGAGTGGTGGAAAACCTATCCAAATCATGGCATAAAAGTCCAAGGCCAAAGGCTTTTCAGAATCCACTGGCAAAAGCCAGGCATGGTGGTACATGCTTGTAATCCCAGTACTTGGGAGGCTGAGACAGAAGGATCACAGGTTCACAGCCAGCCTCAGCTATTCAGTGAGGCCCTCTGCAATTTAGTGAGACCCTGTTTCAAAATAAAGAATAAAAAATAGGACTGAGGGTGTAACTTGGAGGTAGAATGCCCCTGGGTTCAATCCCCAGTAAAGCAAATTAATTAATTAATTAATTAATAATAATAATAGTAATAATAGTAGTAATAATAATAATAATAATAATAATAATAATAATAATAGAGGCTTATATCCACCTAGTGAGAACCCTGTTTCAAAATAAAAACAAAATAGGGCCCGGGGTGTAACTTAGAGGTAGAATGCCCCTGGGTTCAATCCCTAGTGCCACAAATAGAATCCTCTGAACCGGGCGTGGTGGCGCACGCTTGTAATCCCAGCATTTGGGAGGCTGAGACCGGAGGATCCGGGTTCGAGGCCAGCCTCAGCTACCTAGTGAGGCACTCCGAAACTTAGTGAGACCCGGTTTCAAAATAAAGAATAAAAAATAGGGCTGGGGGTATAGCTCGAAGGTAGAATGCCCCTGAGTTCAATCCCCAGTACCCCCAAAAAATAAAAAAATTAAAAAAAATAAAAGAATCCTCTGGCATTCTGTGACTCCTGCTCTACCTCATCCAAGGACAAAAGTGGAAATCTCTGCCCCACCCCCTTAAGCCCAGGAAATGGGCTCAACAGGATCACTAAAGGAACTCACTACGTTATATGTCTGTGGAGTTGGGTGAGAGCCAGGCTTGTCTCAACCTGAGAAATATAAAGGGCTCCCTGGCTAATTGCTCTGCAGAAAAGAACAGACATTACAACATGGAATCAGCCTATATTCCTTAGTTGTAGCAAAGGATGGTGTCCTGTGTACCGGACAGGGGCCACACACAGACAGAACCAGCAGGTCACCTCAGATCAGACCCAGGGACCCTGGGAGGGAGAAAAAGGCTGAGATGAGATGCTCTGGTATCATCAGATCCCAGGGGCTATGGAAGGGATAAGCAACCAGTCTGGATTAAGAGGTGTCTGATCTCACCAGGGCAGAGCAAGTGCCAGTGTGGGTGGAGGGGTGGTGTTGGAAGGATGCTTTTTGAAAGCAGGCAGGACAAAGCAAGCTTTGACACCTGCACATCCCAGAGAGAGCTCCATTTGTTCAAGGATGTTCCTGCCCCCATTTCCTTGCCTTCTGCATGCTTGCACTCAAAGGAGGGATAAGGCACGGGTTACTGAGGAGAAAGAGCAGTGCTGGGAGGTCTCTCTCCTCATGCCTGTGCCCATGCCTGCTTCCTCGACTGCAGGCTTTCTGCCCAGTGCAGGCCAGAGCAGGGGGAAGCAAGAAGCTTCAACCTAAGCTCTCAGTTCTGTAATGCCTTCAGACTGACCACCCCAATGGCTAAAGTGACATCATGTTTTGTGACTTAAAGTGACCACAGGCCGGGTGTGGTGGCGCACGCTTGTAATCCCAGCATTCGGGAGGCTGAGACCAGAGGATCCGGGTTTGCAGCCAGCCTCAGCTACCTAGTGAGGCCCTCCACAACTTAGTGAGACTCGGTTTCAAAATAAAGAATAAAAAAATAGGGCTGGGAGTGTAGCTTGGAGGTAGAATGCCCCTGAGTTCAATCCCCAGTACCGTAAAAAAAAAAAATGAAAAAAATAAAAAATAAAAATAAAGTGACCACAGAGCCAGGCGTGGTGGTATATGTCTGTAATTCCAGAACTTGGGAGGCTGAAACAGGATCATAGGTTCGCGACCAGCCTCAGAAACGTATCCTATATCAATATGAAAATAAAAAGGACCTCACTAAGTTGCTGAGGCTGGTTATGAACCTGTGATCCTCCTGTCTCAGCCTCCCTGCAAATCAGTGAAACCCTATTTCAAAATAAAAAATAAATAAGGCTGGGAGGTATAGCTCGGAGGTAGAATAAAACTAAAAATAAAATAAAAAGGATTAGAAGTACAGCCTAGAGGTAGAACACCCCTGGGTTCAATCCCACCCCAAGTACCAAAAAATAAACAAATACATACATACATACATACATAAAGTGATGAAAGGAATTTTTGTAACCTAGGAGTGACAGGTGTCTTAGGCCCACCTGAAGGCCAACTACTCAACAGGACAATCATAGTCAACTGTCTACCTAGTGTGTCGCTTATCTACTCTTCTTCCTTCTGAGTCCCATACTGCACAATTGTTCAGGGGCTCCTTTGGGAATGGCTCTATGACCTATCTAGGGCCAATGCCAGGAAAGGATTGCTGAGGCTCTAGGCAAGTTCTGCTTCCATCTTCTGAAGAGTTCCCAGAAGCTAGAGAAACCCTAAACTGTTACAAAAATTATTCTGAAACTATGCCTGGGTTCAGAGAGGAAAAGTACCACCATGAACACACTGTCAAAGGAAGGTGGAGGGGTAGGTATATGTGTGGGCAGATTTGTAAATCCCAGCATTTAAGACTGAGAAGCACTGGTGGGTGAGTAAGGAGAACAAGGAGGGGTCTTGCTGAAAAAAGAGGGGGTGAGAATTTCCAAACTGCACAGACTACCAGATGCTGCAGAAAGGTCTGGTTAAGTTTTCCTCTCCCAAGCTGGGCGTGGTGGCGCACGCTTGTAATCCCAGCATTCGGGAGGCTGAGACAGGAGGATCCAGGTTCGCAGCCAGCCTCAGCTACCTAGTGAGGCACTCCGCAACTTAGTGAGACTCGGTTTCAAAATAAAGAATAAAAAATAGGTCTAGGGATGTAGCTCGGAGGTAAATGCCCCTGAGTTCAATCCCCAGTACCGCAAAAAAAATTAAAAAAAAAAAAAGTTTTCCTCTCCCAATATGCTAAAATTCCCTAACAAAACGAACAATATTTAGACCTCAAGAGTAAGTCAGGCCAAATGCAAGGATCAAATCACCATATTAAACTATATATTGAATCCCTTCTGACAGATTCATGGGGCACATGTGAGCTGTGTTTAGCAAAATGCCATATTAATATAGCTATATGGAATACATGTTTCACAGATCAATTGATTAACAAGATATTAAAATTGAAATGACCCATGTCATTTCTACCACAAGGTAACAAGCTAATGACTATCACAGACATAATGTCAACGTTAAAGCCTGGGAAAGGAAATGGTTTGCAACTCAAGCCCTGCCTAGGACACCTGTTGCCCTGGCAAATCTTTGACAACAGCCTTGTAATTATCCTCTGGGAAAGCCCTCAGCTCGTGTGGTGCATTTGTGACTGTCAACCCTGCCCAGTCCCTTAGCTCTGGAGATATTCCAGGTGGTTGACAAGGGTATACCAAGGGCACTTGCTTCCTGGGCTAGGCAGGTGACTCAAGGTCTAGCTGGCAATAAGGAAAAAGAGAACTGTCTTTTTGCTGTGACTACTAAATTGGCAGAATTAGAAGCTGGAATTGTGAGCAACAGCTTTGCCTGAGAAGTAAACCAAAGCAGAACTGAAGAAGAGGACACAAAAAAGATTCCCAACATTTGAGCACCTCCAATCCAACCCTGCCAGAGATTCACCCTATAATCTTCAATTATACCAGTTAATAAGATACATTTTCTCATAAGCCAGGTCTGAGTTGGGTCTATCACTTGCAACCTAGTACTATTAATACCAGCAGCAATTTTTATTTATTTATTTATTTATTTATTGGTGCATGGAACTAAACCAAGGGCATTCTACCTCTGAGCTTTACCTCCAGCCCTATTTTATTTTATTTTTTTTGCGGTACTGGGGATTGAACCCAGGAGCATTCTA
The DNA here is from genome assembly GCA_004027655.1 of Graphiurus murinus. Taxonomy (NCBI): domain Eukaryota; kingdom Metazoa; phylum Chordata; class Mammalia; order Rodentia; family Gliridae; genus Graphiurus; species Graphiurus murinus. The sequence goes on along the minus strand of PVLC010019218.1, from coordinate 21,962 downwards.
TCTCCAAGTGACACCCCAGACTGATTTTTTATTCTTTATTTTTGAAACGGGGTCTCACTAAGTTGCAGAGGGCTTACTAGGTTGCTGAGGCTGGCTATGAACCTGTGATCCTCCTATTTCAGCCTCCCAAGTACTGGGATTACAAGCATGCGTCACCAGGCTCAGCTTCCAGAAGCAATTTTAAATCACTAGTAATTCAAAATGAAAGAGGGATCAAAAGCCAGACAAGGTGGTGCATGTCTGTAACTCCAGCAACTCAAGATGCTGAGGCAGAAAGACTGTAAATTCAAAGCCAGTCTGAGCAATTTAGCAAGATCTTGTATCAAAAAAAAAAAAAAAAATTAGAAAGGGATGGGAAAGCCGGGTGTGGTGGCGCATGCCTGTAATCCCAATACTTGGGAGACTGAGACAGGAGGATCACAGGTTTGAGGACAGTCTCAGTAAGTAGTGAGACTCTCATCAACCTAGCAAGACCCTGTTTCCAAATAAAAATAAAATAGGGCTAGGGGTGTAGCTCAGAGGTAGAATGCCCCTGGGTTTAATCCCCACTGTCATTAAAAAAAAAAGCATGAGGATGAAGTTAATTTCCTGGGTACCAAAACAAAACAAACAAAAAACTTCAAACTTTTGTGGGATTTTTTGGCACTAGGGATTGAACCTAGAGGCATTGTACCTCTAGTCTACACTCCCAGCCCTTTTTATTTTTTTTATTTTGATACAGGGTCTCACCAAATTGTTGAGGCTGGCTTCAAACCTGTGATCCTACTGTCTCAGCCTCCCAAGTCCTGGGATTATAGGCATGTGCCATCATGCCCAGTAGCCACAAACTTTCCTGATGTTATCAAACTTAGACTCAAATTACCAATAAGTATTCTTACTGCCTTAAATAGTCTTTTCTCCTCTTTAGATTAGACTCCTACTCCTCTATGAAGTCTTCCTAAAGCTTGTGCCTCCTTGTTAGGTTTTTTGTTTGTTTGTTTGTTTTTGCGGTACTGGGGATTGAACTCAGGGGCATTCTACCTCTGAGCTACACCCCCAGCAGCCCTATTTTTTATTTTGAAACAGGGTCTCACTAAGTTGCGGAGGGCCTCACTATGTAGCTGAGGCTGGCCAAGAACCTGTGATCCTCCAGTCTCAGCCTCCCAAGTACTGGGATTAGAAGCATGCGACACCACATCCAGCCCTTGTAATGCTTTCTGAACCTTCTCCAAGATGTTTCAATCCACAATGTTCTTCTGTTCTGCTGAGTTTCTAAGCAATTATTATATACCTATGCAGGCATTCAATTACAATTCCTTGGTGGTATAGTTACACAGTCCTCACATATATTGCCACTGGCCTCAACTAGGTAAGGAAAGCTGTAATTCTTTGTATTTTTGACAAGCACCTTCCACTGTACTATGTATACCCAAACAGCAGGCCTTCAGTTTTCAGAGATAGTTACCAGAACATGAATGACTTTCAGAGCATGAAAATGGGTAAGTTCTAATCAGACCTATCATGTTTGAACAATAAAAGGTAACTACAGACACTTTGCATCCCAGTAGAAAACTTATCTTTACCAGATGATGGTTACATGATTACGATGGCCCCCAATCCATCCATTCATCCAGTACTCATTTGACATTTACTGGATAATGAACACTTACTCTGTGCTAGGAATACAGCAGGGAGTAAGACAAAGTCCTTGCTTTGATAGATAGCTGGCCTGTGTATCCCTCCCAAACCTCCCAAAAGAAAGAGTTCTTTTTTATAAAAGACCATGTGGCCCCTGGCATTTTGTCTGTAGCACAATTTCCATAATTAGAGTTCATGCTTATGTGAAGCATCCAATAAACATATATTTTCACAATATTAAAATTAAAATGGGAGCCAGACGTAGTAACACACGCCTATAATACTAGTACTTGGGAGGCTGAGATAGGAGGATTGCAGGTTCAAAGTCAGACTCAGTAAGTTAGTGAGGCTCTCACAGCAACTTAGTGAGACCATGTTTGCAAATTAAAAAAAATAAGACGGGGGGGGGGGCAGGGGGGGGTTACAGCCCAGAGGTAGAAACCTCCTGGGCTCCATCCCCAATACCACACACACACACACACACACACACACACACAAATTAAAAAAGTTAAAATGGGGGAGAGGACTTTAGATATCTAACTAGTAGGGTTTTGTTTGTTTGTTTGTTTGTTTGTTTTGTGGTACTGGGAATAGAATCCAGGGGCATTCTTCCTCCAAGCTATACCCCCAGCCCACTTTATTCTTTATGTTGAAGCAGGTTGTGGAGGGCCTCACAAGTTGCTGAGGCTGGCCATGAACTTACAATCCTCCTGTCTCAGCCTCCTAAGTACTAGGATTACAAGCATGCACCACCGTGCTTGGCTTAGTTTAGTAGTTTTGAAAGCATTTTTTTTTTTTTTTTAACAACAAAATTTTTCCACCAAAGATAAATTACAAAATAAGGGGGGAGGATCCCAACTAACAAGGAAACTGAGAATAACTCAATTTGGAAACCACTGAGAATCAGTTTGCTGGAGCTAGGTAGGATCAGACCAGAAACTGTCCCCTCTCAAAGCCTCTTTCCACTTCACCTGTTTGCTTCCTCTGAGCAAGAATACACTCAAAATATATCTGTTTAATGAGTGACCTAATCAAATACAAACACGATCCCTACCTTCTTTCTTGAAATTGGACCACTATGAGAAACTAGCCACTGAGACTGAAGGTAATTTTAGCTGAATGCAGTTTTCAATCCTCTTTTCCATTGAACAATACTATCTCATTAGTCCAAAAGGGGGACAGAAAACAGGCAAGCAAAAGGGAGCAGAGAGGCCAAGGAAAAATTACTATCTAGTAGAAGTAGATGCTATTTGAACCTATCTGACTTCCTTAAGTAAGTTAACTTTTGGATATTGGTTTCCAATACTTAGTTTGCATATATTTTACATACACACACACACACACACACACACACACACACAAACTCAGTGGTATCTACAATCCTCTATTCACAATCCTGAAAGTTCCAAACACCAAAAATGACTTTGTACCATATTTGGCAGCAGAACTTGACCTGACTTGAACTTGTTTTGTAGCAAAGCTTGACCTAAACTGGCAGGAGGCTATTTATAGTCTATATTTTCCCCACTGACTGTGAACATTCATATATTTCACTGTGAAAAATACTGATGTTTAAGATAATGTTGAAGTTTCAGATTATTGCAGGCTTATGTATAAATAATTCAATTAAATAATGATAACCCTGAAATAGTTTATCTCTAAAGCATGTCTTAAAATAGATACAGGGGAGCTGGGTGTGGTGGTGCACACTTGTAATCCCAGCATTTGGGAGGCTGAGACCAGAGGATCCGGGTTCATGGCCAGCCTCAGCTACTTAGTGAGGCCCTCTGCAACTTAGTGAGACCTGGTTTCAAAATAAAGAATAAAAAATAGGGCTGGGGGTATAGCTTGAAAGTAGAACACTCCTGAGTTCAAACCCCAGTACCGCAAAAAAAAAAAAAAAAAAAAAAAAAAAAAA
>PVLC010019218.1:0-18327 GCA_004027655.1 Graphiurus murinus | reverse complement strand
GGGTCTCATTAAGTTGCAGCATGCCTCACTAGGTAGCTGAGGCTGGCCACGAACCTGGATCCTCCGGTCTCAACCTCCCAAATGCTGGGATTACAAGCGTGCGCCACCACGCCCGGCATTTTTAGTCTTTATTTTGAAACAGGGTCTCACTAAGTTGCAGAGGGCCTCACTAAGCAGCTGAGGCTGGCCGCAAACCCAGATCCTCTAGTCTCTGTCTCCCTAGTACTGGGATTACAATCATGGGGCACCATGCCCAGCAAGATAAAACAAATTGAACCCAGGGCTTTGCATATGATAGGCAAGTGCTTTACCACTGAACTACATCCTCAGCCCTTTTTTTTTTTTTTTTTTTTTTTGCAGTACTGGGGATTGAACCTTGGGACATTCTACCTCCAAGCTACACCTCCAGCCCTGTTTTTTTATTCTTTATTTTGAAACAGGGTCTCACTTAGTTGTGGAGTGTCTCACTAAGTAGCTGAGGCTGGCCATGAACCCGGATCCTCCAGTCTCAGCCTTCCAAGTACTGGGATTACAAGCGTGTGCCATCACACCTGGCTGCCTCAGCCCTTTTTATTCCTTCTTTTGAGACAATGTCTCACTAAATTATGCAGGCTGGCCTTGAACTTTAGGAGGCCTCAGGTTCCTGAGTAGCAAGAATTACAGGTACATATTACCATGCCCAGCTACAATCAGAAGTTTGAGCTAAAAAGGATCGAGTCAGTTTAGTACCCTTGTTCGCAAATGAGGAAACTGAGTTCCCTAAAGGCCACATGCCTTGCCTAACTCCACTAGTTTACAGTAGATGCCTCCCTGCTACCCTCACTCCAAGGCACTGCCCCTCTGTGATCATTAGTCCCCATTCTGAGGACCCACCCTGTGGAGTCTCACCTCTGGATCTAGCTCTGCTTTTTTTTTTAATCAACAACCCCAAGGGTTCTCCAGTTTTTTAATACTTTCCTCCCTCAATTAAAAAATTTGAAACAAGTGTACAAATGGCTTATCTTTCCCAAAATTTGAATGAGTATTCAAATGGTTTATCCAAATGTAGCAACCAACACTTCTTATACAAAGAGGAGAAAAGAAGATAACCAATACATAGTTGACAATGAACATAGTCCTTCAGTCTGTTACAATTAGTTGTTAACAAGTTGGGGTATGATCAAAGTATTCTGTTTTAAGGGCATATTTCAAAATAAGGGTTGAAGACATAAAACATTTGGTGATGATGATGATGATGATGATGATAATCATAAACGGTGGCAAGTAACTACTACCATTTAGTAAAAGTCTGTTATATTCCGTGAATTGTATGAGGTGTATCACATATAGGTCTTATTTAATCCTCACTGTCCACCTTGCAAGGAAGGTATTCTTGCCTTCACTTTAAAAATGAGGAAGCTTGGAGACTTTAAGTATCCTTTCTAAGATCAACCAAGGGAGAGTCTGCGCTGTGAGAAACCATAAAGAGCTGTGCTTAGGAGCATAGCCTCAGAGCCAGGTTGCTTTAGTATGGGGCTCATCCCTGCATGAATTAGCTAGATTAACCTGTGCAGATGTCTCAATTTCACTTCTTAAATGAGTATAATAATAGTACCAATCTCACAGAGGTGATGTTGTAAGGATTAAATTAGTACGTAAAGCAGTTAAGAGAGTGCTCGGCACCTGGTAAAGCCTAGGTAAGTACTAGATATTATCCCGATCATTAACTGGACCCAGCATTGAAGCCCAGATCTGCCTAACCCTGCAGCTCCTCTTCTGCACTGTGTTGTACAAGTCAACCACAGGCCAGCTGTCTCCACTTCCTGTGCCACCTGTTGACATTCTTTGCCTCTCATTTCTCTTGTCTGTTTCAAACTTTAAGTTTTGTGGCCACTTCAAGCCTGGGACAAATGTCTTTTTTGGTAAATGAATGAAAGGAAAAAAGGAAAAGAAAAAAAACTTCTCTAACAACATATGTCTTTATGTCACCTTCGTACTGCATGGGGGTTTTTAAACAGCTAACTTAAAAAATCATCCAAAAGCAGTAAGTCACTTAACTATGCAAAGATACATTAACAAGCAACACAGGCAGCAACGAACAGCAGGTACTATAATATTAATATTAAGTACATATCCCACACTTACAAGTTTGGGTCTTTATCACCCTTACCTATAAGTCGTATTTCTTCTAGTCCCTAGAACTACTAAAACCACACACTTGGAAACATGCCATATAATTCAGCCATACATCAAATACTTAGTTTGCATAGTCTAGCAGTACCTGGCACTGCAGTTAGGCCAGAGTTGTAGTACTTAAACAGATAGCACCTTCTCTTAGGAAGCCTGCAATCCAAAACAGGTACAGACTTCAAGGACATGTATATTGTGGCATTTCTAAAAAGTATTCTGTTAATGTTAAAACCTTTTGCAAAGCCGGGCGTGGTGGCCCACGCTTGTAATCCCAGCATTCAGGAGGCTGAGACCGGAGGATCTGGGTTCGCGGCCAGCCTCAGCTACCTAGTGAGGCACTCTGCAACTTAGTGAGACCCGGTTTCAAAATAAAGAATAAAAAATAGGGCTAGGGGTATAGCTCGGAGGTAGAACACCCCTGAGTTCAATCCTCAGTACCGAAAAAACCTTTTGCAACCTCCTAATCTAAAAAGTAAAACCAGGAGACTGCATTTGACAATTTTTCTTCTTGTTGCCAAAAACAGTGCTCTCTAAAATCACATACTCTTCCAATGCTGATCTGTTCATAGTTTCTGTACACCTGTTTTTTATTTTTATTTATTTGTTTGTTTTTTGGAGGTGTGTTTTGTTTTGTTTTGGTACTGTGGATTGGACCCAGAGGCATTCTACCTCCGAGGTACACCTCTAGCTCTTTTTATTTTTGTATTTATTTATTTATTTGTTTAATTTATTGATTGAGCCGGGCGTGGTGGCGCATGCTTGTAATCCCAGCATTCGGGAGGCTGAGACCGGAGGATCCGGGTTCGCGGCCAGCCTCAGCTACCTAGTGAGGCACTCTGCAACTTAGTGAGACCCGGTTTCAAAATAAAGAATAAAAAAATAGGGCTGGGGGTATAGCTCGGAGGTAGGATGCCCCTGAGTTCAATACCCAGTACCACAATAAATAAATCAATAAATTATTTATTTATTTATTTATTTATTATTATTTATTATTTATTTATTATTATTTATTTATTTATTATTATTTATTTATTTATTATTATTTATTTATTTATTATTATTTATTTATTTATTTATTTATTATTTATTATTTATTTATTTATTTATTTATTTATTTATTGTGGTACTGGGGATTGAACTCAGGGGCATCCTACCTCCGAGCTATACCCCCAGCCCTATTTTTTTATTCTTTATTTTGAAACCAGGTCTCACTAAGTTGCAGAGGGCCTCACTAGGTAGCTGAGGCTGGCCGCGAACCCGGATCCTCCGGTCTCAGCCTCCCGAATGCTGGGATTACAAGCATGTGCCACCACACCTGGCTTTATTTATTTATTATTTATTTATTTATTTATTTTTGTGGCACTGGGGATTAAATCCAGAGGTATTCTTCCCCCGAACTACAACACCAGCCCTATTTTATTTTGAAACAGGATCTCACTAAGTTGGTGAGGCTGGTCTTAAACTTGGGATCCTGCTGTCTCAGCCTCCCAAGTACTGGAATTACAGGTGTGCAGCACTATGCTTGGCAATACCCTTTAAAATAAAGAATACAGCCGGGCATGTGATGCAGGCTTGTGATCTCAGTACTTGGGAGGCTGAGACAGTAGAATCATAGGTTCAAAGCCAGCCTCAGCAACTTGAGATCTTGTTCCCAAATAAGAAATAAAATCGGGTTGAACTTGGAGGTAGAATGCCTCTAGGTTCAATCCCTGGTACAATAAATAAATAAATATAAATAATCATAATCATAACCATAGTAAATAAACTATATTACAGCTGGTGGTGTGGCTCAGTGCTAGAGTGCTTGCTCAGCACCCCAAAGGCCCTGGGTTCTATCTCCAGCACTTGAAACAAAAAAACAATGGAGAAAAAAAAAGAACAGTGTCTGAGACTACCCGTGATGAAATATCAAGTCCACACAAGAGAGTTATTTCCATCCATAAAAATTTTAAAGTATATGTCCAAAGAGTCACAAAACCTATTGAACTTGGGTGTGCTGCCTCCCACACCTGTTGCATGGACCTTCTGAAGAGTTTACAGTCTAACCGAACTACTTTATCGCATATTAACTAAGAGGAGAGCAAGAATGGCCAGGCTTGTGTTGTTTTAAATTATTAGCATATCCCATGACCCAAGGTCCTGCACAGATTCCCAAGAGATCGGGGCTGGAATCTTAGTCACCTAGCCTTCCTCACGTGACAGGGGCCCTAGCTCAGCTGGTCTCTGGAAAAGGAGACGCTTTTGGAGCAGCCAAGAGATCTTTACCGTCAGCGTGTGCACACCTACCGGGAAGGGCCCCACGTGCAGACAAATAGCTGTCCAAAATAATAGAGCGAAAGTGAAAAAGGTTAAAAAAAAAACCCTTTCACAACTAAGTACTTTGAATTTGGGACTGTACATTTCCGTCTACTGCAAATTTACATGTCAAAACACACTGATCTCTTGAACAAAAGTTTCGAGAAGCCAGAAGAAACAGGATTAAGATAAGGTGTTTGGTCAAAGGTGACAGGATTAGTAGAGTGGCACCCGGGCGGAGAAACGGAAGGAGGGGCCGGGAAAGAGGATTTAGGAGGGACCTGGGAAAATGGGGAGACACCGACTCCAGGCCGGGGGAGGGGGCTCCCAGGGGAGAGCCAGGCCTCGGGGAGCGAGTCCAATGACGGGGACCCTGGGGACAGCACCTGGGAGGGAGGGGACTGCGCAGAAGGAAGGAGCGCCTTCCCCTGGAAGCCGCGGGGAGGCCGGGTCGGGGCGCCGGGCGCCGGGCGCGGACCGTCCCGGCTGCCGGGAGGATGCGGAGCCCGAGCGAGCGGGGCAGGGGCGGCGCCGCTACTCACCTCTCCGAACTGGAAGGCGGAGACGATGGTGACCACGACGCCCACGAAGCAGACGTAGAGCCCATACCTGTGGGACAGGCAGGTATAGGTCTGTCTCTGTAGGAGCTTGAGCAGCATCCCCCCGGCTGCCGCCACGCTTCGCCCGGAGCAGCCAGCGCCGCCGCCTCAGCTAGCCGCCATCAGGGGCCCGCGCCACGCCGCCGCGACCAGGTCACAGCCTCGCGCCGCCGCGCATTGTCGCTCCGGGGACGGACGCCCGCTCGGCTCGGCGCCGCGGCCGCCGCTTCCGGGAGCCGGGAGCCCACGCCCTCGGCGCGGCGGAGGCGGACCCGCGGCCCGCAAGGCGGCCGGCGCCGCCCGGGTCTGGCCCGGCGAGAGACCGAGGCGGCGGCGGCGGCCAGGTCTCCAGCGCCACCTGGAGGACGGAGGGGCAAGGGCAGGCGCGCGCCCTCACGTCTGCGCGTGCGCGGCGGGCCCTGGGGACCGGGCTGGGATGCTCGAACCGGGTTGGACAGGCAATCCAGACAGGACCGGCCCCCGCAGCGGGGCCGAACCTCAGATGATGCTGATACGATGAATATTTTTCTGCAGAAGCCACGTTTCGGGCTGGGATGTAGCTCAGTGGCAAAGTGCTTGCCTGGCAAGTGCACCGCCTCGGGTTCGATCCCCAGTCCAAAAAAGACAAAAAAAAGACCTAAAAAAAATGTAAGCTAAGAACACAAGAAAGAAGGCGAAAAAAAGCCTGAAAAAAAAAAACAATACAAAAGAAAAAGACCAAAAAAACCAAAAAACAAAAAAAGCCAAAAAAAAAAAAAAAACCTTTTCTTTCTGCACTTATCTAGAAAATGGTTGTTTTTTTGGTTTTTTTTTTTTTTTTTTTTTGCAATGCTGTATGTGGATACTGTGCCCCCTCCCCCAATTTATTCTTGGAAAGAGGTGACCTTGGGCTAATATTTCAAACCCAGATTTCATTCATTCATTTATTCATCCATTATGTATTTAGTACCTGATGCCTGGCACAGGTTTTGGTGTCCGTTATTCACAAGTGAACTAGACTTGGCCACTGTTTCCAGAGAGTTCAGTGGGGAAGATGAACATGTAAATCATTAAATTAAAAAGAAAAAGGTTGCCAGGGGTGGTCGCTGCATGCCTGTAATCCCAGTACTTGGGAGGCTGACAGGAGGATTGCAGGTTCAAGGCCAGTCTCAGCAACTTAGACCCTGTTTGAAAATAAAAAATAAGAAAAAGGTCTCTGGGTGTAGCCCAAAGATAGAATGTCCCTAGGTCCAATCCCCAGTACTACAAAAAAAAAAAAAAAAAATGGTGGCACAGGCCTGTAATCCCGGCTGAGATAGGAGGATCACAGGTTCCAGGTCATACTCCGCAAGTAATGAGACTCTCAGTAACTTAGTGGGACCCTGTTTCAAAACAAAAAATAAAAGGGCTGGGGGTATAGCTCAGAGATAGACTGAGTGTATTCAATCACACACACACACACACACACACACACACAATTGGAAGATAGGACTTAAGGCCTAGAAATGAGGGGTAAGAAGAAGTTGGCTATATTGAAGGTCTAATCTAAGGGGCAAGAGGGGTTGGAGGTCCAATGAGATGGAACTGGAGAGTTTGCCGGGCCTTGGAGGCCATCAAGAGTAAACATTATCCTAAAGACAGTGAACAACTTTGATAAAATCCAAGAAATGACATGATCAGATAGGAATTTTAAGAATCATCATATCTGTAATATGGAAAATATATTAGCAAAGGCTTGAGGAGTTGAAGTGAGCAATGAGAGTAGAGTTGCCAGATAAAATATAGAACACTCAGTTACTTTTTTTTTTTTTTTTTTTTTTTTTTTGGTACAAGGAATTGAACCCAGGAGCATTCTACCTCTGAGCTACACCCCCAGCCCTTTAATTTTGTTTTTTTTTTTTTTTTTTTTTTTTTTTTTTTTTTTTTTTTTTTTTTGCGGTACTGGGGGTTGAACTCAGGGGCATTCTACCTCCGAGCTACACCCCCAGCCCTATTTTTTTATTCTTTATTTTGAAACCGGGTCTCACTAAGTTGCGGAGTGCCTCACTTAGGTAGCTGAGGCTGGCCGCGAACCCGGATCCTCCGGTCTCAGCCTCCTGAATGCTGGGATTACAAGCGTGCGCCACCACGCCCGGCTAATTTTGTTGTTTTTTTAAACAGGGTCTTGCTAGGTTGCTGAGGCTCTCCCTAAGTTGCTTAGGCTGTCCTTGAACCTGCTATCTTCCAGTCTCAGTCTCCCAAGTACTCGAATTATAGGCATGTGCCATCGCGCCTGGCAACACTGCATATTTTTAGCATAAGTCTATCCCATGCGATATTTGAAACATACTTAGATTAAAAAATTATTTGTTAGCCGGGCGTGGTGACGCACACTTGTAATCCCAGCATTCGGGAGGCTGAGACCAGAGGATCCGGGTTCGAGGCCAGCCTCAGCTACCTAGTGAGGCCCTCTGCAACTTAGTGAGACCCTGTTTCAAAGTAAAGAATAAAAAATGGGGTTGGGGGTGTAGCTCGGAGGTAGAATGCCCCTGAGTTCAATCCCCAGTACTGAAAAACAAAACAAACAAACAACAAAAAAACCGGTATGTTTGGAATACCTTAATTTGAGCTACAGAAATTAAGAGTAGGTATATATTAAAGTCTTGATGAATTGAATTATGATGTGCTATTAAAGGAAACTAAGATGTTATATAGAATAATACTAAATTTTGAGGTAAAATTCATTTGGGGGATTATGAGTATAGCTCAGTAGTAGAGCCCTTGCTTAGCATGTGCAATGCCTGGATTTGAGCCACAGCACTGAAAAACAAAACAAAGCAAAACAAAATTATTTGGAAAATTGTCTGGACCTGGATCATTTTTGCTTGGGAAATTGTACTCATTCATCTTCATCTAGGTTTTTAAAATCTCTGTTATTTCCAGGTATGGTGGCACGTACCTGTAATCCCAGTATTTGGAAAGTTGAGACAGTAGGATCATGGGTTCAAGACCAGCCTCAGCAATTTAGTGAGACTCTCAGCAACCTAGGAAGACCCTGTTTCAAAACAAAAAAACGAAAATTTCTGGGTTTTTTGTTTGTTTGTTTGTTTTGGTGCTGGGGATAGAATCAGGCTATGCCCCCAGTCCTATTATTTATTATTTATTTTGAAACAGGGTCTCACTAAGTTTCGGAGGGCCTCACTAAGTAGCTGAGGCTGGCCGCGAACCCAGATCCTCCTGTCCCAGCCTCCCAAGTACTGGAATTATAAGCATGGGCCACCAGACCCAGCTCAAAAATCTCTGTTGACTATGTCATTTCCCCTCGGTTTGCTTGTTCCTTTCATTTTGTGTATTCTTTGTATCTTTTCTATATTTTCCTACCTCATCATTTCAAAGGACTAGCTTCTTCTTTGGCTGACTGACTCTCTCTCTTGCTCTCCCAATGAGTACTCTTTAAGTTGCCCAGGCTAGCCTGGAGCTGGCCGTCCTCCACCCTCCCCTTCCCAGGAACTGAGATTACAGGCATACACCACCATGCCTGGCTTTCTTGTGGCTATTTCATTGATTTATGACTTTATCTTTGTAATTTCCTTTATTCTCTGAGTTTGTTTTGCTGCTCTTGAATTAGTGTCTCAAATTTAATACTTAGCTCAGCCCAATGTGGTGGCACACACTTGTAATCACAATACTTGGGAGGCTGAGACAGAAGCATCATGGGTCAGTCTCAGCTACTTAGTGAGGCTCTCCACAACTTAGTGAGACCCTGTTTCAATATAAAGAATAAAAAATAGGACTGGGGGGGGGGGGGTAGCTCGGAGGTAGAATGCCCTTGGGTTCAATCTCCAGTATCACAATATATATATATGGCTGGGGGTATAGCTCAGAGGTAGAATGCCTCTGGGTTCAATTCCCCGTACCATAAAAACAAAACAACAAAAAAATACTTAGCTTAATTTTTTTTCAATCTTTGTCTTGTTTTGCAGTTCTGAGGATTGTTACCCAGGGCTTCCTGTGCATTGTGGTTTTGTTTTGCTTTTTTATACGTCTTCTCAAAACTATAAATTTCTCTCCAGATATAATTTTAATTGTGTCCCATAGTTGTTGCGCGGAATGCAGGTGCACAGCGGGAGTTGAGTGCTGATGAAGGTGTCAGGTCAGGGGCACACCGTGTCCCCATCAGGGAATCATGGCAAGGTGGTCACCAGACCAACACCATAGCGGCAAGATCACTAAGAGACTGTGCTCTCTGGGCGTGCGTGGCCGGGGCAGAGCACCAGGGTTGTGCTCACATTCTCCTGTGTTCGCTTGCTCGCGGTGCCGCAGGAAAAAAGAAAAAGCAAATGCCACACACGCCGCCGGTTCCCGCAATGTCCCTTTATCGCCCTCTACTGGCAAAATTGAGCGTCGCACTCACTGCAAAGGAAATCGGTTTAGAGACTAAGCCCTTAACCCAGGGCAATGAGATGAATTTGCAGGTGAGAGTCAGCCATTAAATGCTGTCACAACCCTGAAGCTAGGGGTCTAGGTGTGGTTTAAATTCTTCCCATCAGATGAATTCACAGATTTTAACCTAAAGGTGAGTTGCACGGAGAGAGAAGCAGGGCAAAGGACACCTATTTTTTGAGTGTGAGTCAAGGCAGATGTGGTGTGGTTCTGCATCCTGCCTGGTTCTGCGGTTCTAATCTTGGCAGAGTCAGAAGCTACCTTAGCAGCTCGGTTCAGCTGAAGTTTTAGGACCTGATCCTACAAGTTCAACCTAAAACCCCTGTGTTCGGTCCTCCAGTCCTCCTAATGGTTCATTGGTGAACCAACTTAATTCCTTTCTTAGTTTATTATTTTTACTTACTTTTTTTTTTTTTTTTTTTTTAACAGTGCTGGGTATCAATAAAACCCAGGGCCTTCAATATGCTAGGCAAATGCTCTCCTACTGAGCTGCACCTTCAGCCCCTCCCCTTAATTCCTTTCCGCTTAGTCTACGAATAATTACCCTGGCCAAAGCATGGCAGGAGAATGTACTCTGTATAATATTAACTCTTTGGAAGTCATTGAGGCTTCGCTTGATGCCTCAGTATATGGCCTATTTTTATAAAGTCTCAGGTTTACTCAGAGTATATTTATTTTCTGTCTCTCTTTCTCTCATGCCTCTCTCCTGACTCCCAATTTCTTTCTTGTTTAAGATCTCACAACCTTCCATTTGACAATAGGTTCTAAATATTTCTCAGGATCAATATCAAGTCCCCTGTGGTACATTTTGCAGAATCTATCCATTTGCTAAATGTAACTCCTACCCTTATTTTTGAAAGTTGAATCAATATCCTGATCTCTAGGCCTTTGAAACTTTCTTTAATTTTTCTCTTCCTTAGAACCAAAAGAGCGAGGTACTCAATAGATCCATTTGGTTATCCATAAATACTGAGGATCTCACATGTTGCAGTGTTACATGCATAATCTCACACATGGCAATGTTATATGCACAATTAAACAGGGAGACATTTGCATCTTGCAGGCTGCCTCTAGAAGACAATCAGGAAAACTCTGACATTCTGTTGCAATGCTTTCGACACGCTCTGAATTTATTATGGTCATTATATCGGTGTTGAAAAAAAAACCCGAAGAGTTTTTCTTCTGCTCTCACACCACAATAAACATAGGAGATGTCTGTGACCTCAGAAATTGTGGGGATTTTCCCCACCAGCAAGCAAGCAATCAATTCTGCAATAGGAGATACCAGCTGGGTGTCTTCCAATATAATTCAATTTTCTGTGTGTGTGTGTGTGTGTGTGTGTGTGTGTATGTGTTTGGGTGTGTGCGTTACTACCAGGGGCATTCTACCTCCAAGCTACATCCCCAGCCCTATTTTATTTTTTATTTTGAAGCAGGACCTCCCTAGGTTGATGAAATCTCACTATTTGCTGAGGCTGTCCTTGAACCTGCAATCCTCCTGTCTCAGCCTCCCAAGTACTGGGATTAGAAGTGTATACCACCACACCTGCTCCAATCCAATTCAATTCTGGTGATACTTAGAGATAGTATCAGGTGGAGGGGTCTGTCCCCAAGACTGCTCTCTCCTCTCAGATGCCACTCACATGCCTCAGGTTGATTTACCTGTACCCAAGGCAGGTTCCTATAACACCTGCCTTGGATTCTATTAATTCACTTGAACAGCTTACAAAACTCACCAAAACACATTTACAAATTTGTTATAAAAGATATTATTACAAAGGATAAAGTGAAGAGATGACTAGGTCAAGGTATGGGGGAAAGAGCCCAGAGCTTCCATGCCCTCTCCAGGTGCACCATCCGGCAGGAAGCTCCAGGTGTTCCGCTGTCTGGAAGCTCTCTGAACCCTGTCCTTGTTGGTGTTTATGGAGACTCCGTTGCATAGGCAGGATTGCTAATAGACTGAGTAAGGAAACCCAACAAGGCCTATCTGCCTCTGCCTGCCTCTGCCTTACCCTTGGCCCCTCTGGGCATCTACTGTCCTCCAGGCCGTGGGGCAGGAACCCTCTAAAATGAGGAGGGTCTTATGACCTACTATCAGACAAGAATTTCTTTTACTTTTTTTTTGGTGTGTGTGTGTGTGTGTGTGTGTGTGTGTGTGTGTGTGTGTTTACTAGGGATTGGAACCCAGGGGCATTCTACCTCCAAGCTATACCCTCAGCTCTGTTTTATTTTTATTTTGAAACAGTATCTTGCTCGGTTTATGAGAGTCTCACTATTAGCAGAAACTGTCCTCAAACCTATGATCTTCCTGCCTCAGCCTCCCAAGTACTGGGATTACAGGTGTGTACCGCCATACCAGGCTAATTCATAGAATTTCTTTATGGCCAGCTAAGGGCAGAAAGGCATAGAGTTTTTATGACCTGCCTTGGGGAAGAAAAATCCTAGTTTCTATGGTGTGCCTTGGGCAGAGAGTTATGAGCCAGGACATGGATGAAAACATATATATATATATATATATATATATATATATATATATATATATATATATATATATATATAGTGTGTGTGTGTGTGTGTGTATCATATCATGGTAACCAATCCCAAGGAAGCAGTATAAATCCAAGTGATGCTAACTGATATAATTAGGGCACCAATTTCCAGAGTTAGTTTATCTATAGTGCAAATGTCATCGTGAAAAATGAATTAGCAGGTCCTCTGACCTTTGAAGCTAAACAAGTGAGGAAATGACTATGGCAAGAATCTCTAGAGAGTACCAAAGGAAACAGTTAAAATTAGGAAGGTTAATGTGAATAGAGAAAAGTTCATGAGAAAGAAGGCAGAAAGATTTTTCTTTTCTGTCATCAAGAACAAACAAGCTACAGGTTTATCTCAGTTTTTCTACTATGAGGTGCTTGTGAAACAAAGAGATACTAAAAGCTACATTTTTAAGTTGCCTTCCTATGAGGGCAGACCTATTTCTTTCTATGGCCAATATACTATTTGAATTCTTTATTTAAATCAGTGGCATTAAAATTGAAAATGAGCTAGGTGTGGTGGCACAAGCTTGTAATTCCAGCACTTAGGAGAATGATAGGGTTTAAGGCCAGCCTCAGCAACTTAGAGAGACCCTCCACAATTTAGAGAGATCCTGTTTTAAAATAAAATAGGGCTGGGGATATGGCTCAAAGATAGAATGTCACTGGGTTCAATCTCCAGTAACAGGCGCGCGCGCGTGCGCGCAGACATACACACACACACACACACACACACACATTGCAAATGAGATAAAATAAAGCAAGTTTTACTAGTTTCACATCTAATTTCATATGGATCTAGATTCAGTAGGTAAAACCATTTCTCTTGGGGTTATTTTCACTTCACAACATACAGATTCACTAGTAAATAATTTTGAGAATTCATCTCTGGAAACATGTTTCTATATTATGAAAATTATCTTTCAAATAAAATTAAACAAAAAGTCATGGGTTAAAACTTCACTGTCAGTTGGGCATGATGGGTACATGCCTATAATTCCAGTACTTGGGAAGCTGAGACAGGAGGATCACAGGTTTGAGGCCAGCCTCAGCAACTTAATGACACCCTGTTTCAAAATAAAAAGGGTTAGCCGGGCGTGGTGGCGCACGCTTATAATCCCAGCATTCGGGAGGCTGAGACTGGAGGATCCGGGTTCTCGGCCAGCCTCAGCTACCTAGTGAGGCACTCCGCAACTTAGTGAGACTCGGTTTCAAACTAAAGAATAAAAAATAGGGCTGGGGGTGTAGCTCGGAGGTAGAATGCCCCTGAGTTCAATTCCCAGTACCGCAAAAAAAAAAAAAAAAAAAAAAAAAAGGGTTGAAGATGTAGCTCTGAAGTAGAATGCCTCTGGGTTTAATCCATTACCCTAAAAGTTCTCTTATTTCTATTTGTATTTAATCCTCAGTCCCACTTCCAGTCCTACCTAGGCAACCACAAATTGGCTTTATTTATTTATTTATTTATTTATTTATTTATTTATTATATATTTTTTGCGGTACTGGAGATTGAACCCAGGAGCATTCTGCCTCCAATCTATACCCCCCCACCCTATTTTTTTTTTTTTTATTTTTTGGCAGAACTGGGGGGTTGAACCCAGGGGCATTCTTCCTCTGAGCTGCACTCTCAGCCCTATTTTTTATTCTTTATTTTGAAACAGGGTCTCACTAAGTTGCAGAGGGCTCACTAAGTAGCTGAGGCTGGCCGTAAACCTGTGGTCCTCCTGTCTCAGCCTCCCAAGTACTGAGATTACAAGCGTGTGCACCACGCTTAGCTTATTTTTATTTTGAAACAGGGACTTTCTAGATTGATGAGTGTCTCACTATTTGCTGAGGCTGTCCTCGAACCTGCAATCCTCCTGTCTCAGCCTCCCAAGTACTGGGATTACAGGCATGGACCCCCACACCTAGACATACTGCTTTTTAAGAAATTATCAAAGCTAGGCATGAAGGATCACAGGTTCAAGGACAGTCTCAGCAACTTAGTGAGACCCTTATTCAAAATAAAATAGGGCTGGGGGTGTAACTCAGAGGGAGAATGCCCCGGGTTAAATCCCCAGTACAAAAAAAAAAAAAAAAAGATTGTAAATCATAACCTTGAATTAGGAAGTAGTTTCTTATTAGGAAGTAATTTCTTAATATAGGAAATAGTTTCTTAGATGTGACACAATGCGCAAGCAAAAGTCATGAAAGAAAAAGATAAATTTCACTTCATCAAAATTAAAAACATTTTTGCTTCGAGGAACAATATGAAGAAAGTAAAGCCAGGCACTCTAGCACATGCCTGTAATCCCAGCTATTTGGGAGGCTGAGGCAGGAGGATTGCTGGGCAATTTAGTGGAATCCTGTTTCAAAACAAAACAAGCTAGGCATGGTGGCCCATGCCTGTAAACCCAGTACTTGGGATGGGGGGATGAGACAGGAGGATCACAGGTTCAAGAACAGTTTCAGTAAGTAGTGAGACTCTCATCAATCTAGGGAGACCCTTTTTCCAAATAAAAATAAAATAGGGCTGGGAGTGTGGCTCTGAGGTAGAATTCCTCTTGAGTTCAATCCCCAGTGTCACACACACAAAAAAAGAAATTATCAAACTTTTTTTTTTTTTCAGTGCTGGGGATTGAACTCAGGGACATTCTATCTCTGAGCTCCACCCCCAGTCCTATGTTTTTATTATTTTATTTTTTGAAACAGGGTCTTTGCAGAGGGCCTCACTAAGTAGCTGAGGCTGGCCGAGAACCCAGATCCTCCAGTCTCAGCCTCCCAAGTAGTGGGATTACAAGCATGCACCACCAAGCCCGGCTTCAAACTTTTTTTAGAGTGGCCATATTACTTTACATTCCACCAGCAATGTGGGAGTTCTGCTTTCTTTTCATCCTAGTCAGTATTTTGTACTGTCTAGTATTTTAATTGTAATCATCCTAGCATGAATGTCTCAGTGACTCAGTGTGGTTTCAATTTCATTTCCCTAATGACTAGTGGCATTTTTGTCATTTGTATATTTTCTTTGGTGAGAAGTCTATTCAAATACTTTTCCCATTTCAAAAACTGAGTTTCTTTTCTCTCTCTCTCTCTCTCTCTCTCTCTCTCTCTCTCTCTCTCTCTCTCTCTCTCTCTCTCGGTCCTAGAGATTGAACCCAAGGACATTATACCTCCAAGCTATACTCCCAGAGCCTAATAGCTAAGGAGCTAAAAGTCTCACTAAATTGCTGAGGCTGCTCTTGAAGCTGCGATCTTCCTCTCTCAGCCTCCTAAGTACTGGGATCACAAGCATGTGCCTCCATGCCTCACAAGTTTCTTCTTTAACCTTTGACAACCAGATATCTACTCTTACTCCTTTTAAAACTATCTGCTAAAATAATGAAATACCACTAAAATAATGAATTCTGACAAATCCAGTAATATTTTTTGGTTCATCTTCTTGACCCTTCTGCAGTACTTAATATCTTCAATAATCCCTTCTTGGAATATCAGCCTAAATGGGCACCCGGAAGAGAATATTTTCTTGCTTCTTCTTGAAGATCTTGAATAATTCTATCATATGGTTTATATCTTAAGTGTTCCCCACAGCCATGTGGCAAATGCTTGATCCCCAGTTCAGTGCTTGCTAATGGGAGGTGTTGGTACCTTTAAAAGGTGGAGCCTTGTAATCCCAGTACCTGGGAGGCTGAGACAGGACGTTTTCAGTCAGCCTCAGCTACTAGTGAGGCCTTCAGCAACTTAGTGAGACCATGTTTCTAAATAAATAATAAAAAAAAATAGGGCTGGGGATGGAGCTCATAGGTAGAATGCCCCTGGGTTCAATCCCCAGTCTTCAGGCCATTAGGGCATACCCTTGAGGATTAAAGTTGGACCTCAGCCCCTTCTTAGTCCTCTTTTTCTTCCTGGCCACGATGTGAGTAGTTTTGTTCCACTGTGCAATACCACCATGATGTCCTACCCCAGGTCCAAAACAATGGGGCCGACTGATCATGGGCTGAAACTTCCACAACTGTGAACCAAAATAAACCTTTTCTCTTTATAAGTTCATGACCTCAGGTATTTGTTGTAGTAATGGAAAACTTACTAAGACACTTATTTTTCTGGGTTATAGTCCTCCTCTTGCCCTCTCTAGGAGGTCTAGTTCGCATGGACTAGATGTCTAGGTCTATCCCATGGCAGATTATAATAACTTTAAGGAAATTTCTGGAATAAAAGGAGATCTTTGGCAATACTTTGAAGAAAATGGTGTTCTCAGAGCCTTCTGAGAGCTGGAGTCATGCAAGGGGCTAGGGGCTGCCTCTGGTAATAGAGGGATGCAGCCACAGGGGAAAGGGATAAGCCAGGCAGGGAGAGAAGTACTCCAACTTTGTTTCCACCATCTGTCTCTGACTAGAACCTCTCACTGGTTGAAGCCAGAGACTAGAGGGGCTGAGTAAAGAGATCTGCGAGCTAGCAAAGGGTACGGGAATTAATCTGGGAGCAAATGGAGAATATCCTCCAACACAATGCCCTACTGTTTCATTTCTTCATATTTAGTGTCTAAAATAGATCTCAGTGTGTGTGTGTGTGTGTGTGTGTGTGTGTGTGTGTGTGTGTGTGTGTGTAGTAAGGAAATTGAACCCTGGGGCATTCTATTTCTCTGAGAAACATACCCATCCCTTTTCATTTTTTATTTTGAAACAGGGTCTCACTAAGTTGCTGAGGACCTCACTAAGTTGCTGAAGCTGGCTGGCGTCGAACCTGTGATCCTTCTCTTTCAGTCTCCTGAGTACTGGAATTGCAGGCATGTGCCACCGTGTCCGGCTATTCTCATCATTTTTGTACCTAAATCATCTCTCTGTTTACTCTCATGCTTCCTGGTCAATAGCACCATTACTTTCTCAGTCTCCCAGGCTGGATTCTGAGAAATCACTCCAACTCCATGAGTTGATCTTTTCTGCTAGAAAGTTCTCTATCTAGCCAGGCATGGTGGTGTAATCTCAGTACTTGGGAGGCTAAGACAGGAGGATTGCAGCTTCGAAGCCAGCCTCAGCAACTTAGTGAGACCCTGTTTCCAAGTAAAATATAAAATAGGAGGCCGGGCGTGGTGGCGCACGCTTGTAATCCCAGCATTCGGGAGGCTGAGACCGGAGGATCCAGGTTCGCGGCCAACCTCAGCTACCTAGTGAGGCACTCCACAACTTAGTGAGACTCGGTTTCAAAATAAAGAATAAAAAATAGGGCTGGGGGTGTAGCCCAGAGGTAGAAGGCCTCTATGTTCCATCCTCAATACCACAAAAAAAAAAAAAAAGAAGAAGAAAGAAAGAAAGAAAGAAAGTTCTCTATTCTGTATTTGGCATTAATCATCTCATGGCTTTAACCAGACAACAGTTGAAAGCCTTTTTAAGAGCCGGGCATGGTGACACATGCTTGTAATTCCAATACTTGGGTACTTGGGAGGCTGAGACAGGAGGGTCACAGGTTCACAGCCAGTCTCAACTACTTGGTGAGGCCCTCTGCAACTTAGTGAGACCTTGTTTCAAAATAAAGAATAAAAAATCGGGATGTGAGTATAGCTTAGAGGTAAAATGTCCCTGGGTTCAATCCCTAGTACTGCAAAAAAAAAAAAAAAAAAAAAGCTTCTCTAAATATGATTTTATGGTACTTAGCATTGTGATTTTATTAAAATTTCTACATGTGGAGCCGGGCGTGGTGGCGCACGCTTGTAATCCCAGCATTCAGGAGGCTGAGACCAGAGGATCCAGGTTTGCGGCCAGCCTCAGCTACCTAGTGAGGCCCTCCACAACTTAGTGAGACCTGTTTCAAAATAAAGAATAAAAAATAGGGCTGGGGGTATAGCTCGGAGGTAGAATGCCCCTGAGTTCAATCCCCAGTACTGCAAAATAAATAAATAAATAAATAAATAAATAAATAAATAAATAAATAAATAAATAAATAAATAAATAAAATTTCTACATGTGTACCTGTCTCTTGAGTCAGCAATTTCAGGGCTGGGACTGCTTCAGTTTTCTTTAGATTTTTATCATGACCAGATGTGATAGTGCAAGCCTGTAATCCCAGTACTTGGGAGGCTGAGTCAGGAGAATCACAGGTTCAAAGCCAGCCTCAGCAACACAAGGCCCTCCCCAATGTAGTGGGACTCTGTTTCAAAATAAAAAAATAGAGCCGGGCGTGGTGGCGCACGCTTGTAATCCCAGCATTCGGGAGGCTGAGACCGGAGGATCCGGGTTCGCGGCCAGCCTCAGCTACCTAGTGAGGCACTCTGCAACTTAGTGAGACTCGGTTTCAAATTAAAGAATAAAAAATAGGGCTGGGGGTATAGCTCGGAGGTAGAATGCCTCTGAGTTCAATCC
>PVLC010019217.1:0-30936 GCA_004027655.1 Graphiurus murinus | reverse complement strand
ACCATGCTGTACATTAGATTATTGGATCTTATAAGTGAAATTTTATACTCTTGTACCAACATCTATTAATAGTCCCCACCTCCTGGCCCCTGACAATATCATCCTATTCACTGCTTGTGTGAGTTTGGTTTTTAAAAGTTCAACTTATAAATTAGACCATACGACATTTGTCTTATTGTGTATGCCTTATTTCACTTAGCATATTATCTTTTAGGATCATGCATTTGTTGAAAACGAAATGATTTCCTTCCTTTTAGGGTTAATGTTTCATTATAAATGTGGTGTGTGTGTTCATGTGTGTGCATTTCATTATTAATCCATCATTGGATACTCAGACTATTTTATATCTTGGCTATTGTGAATAATACTACAATGAATGTGGAGTTGCAGATATTGCTCTGAAATACTGATTGATCTTATTTCCTTTGGAAATTAATTTGGGTGTCCATAATTTTCCCAATATTTTGGAAGTTTTCAGATGGTATTTTATTGAGAAAACTTTCTACCCTTTTTCTCTCTTTTCTCCTGAAACTCACATAATTTATGTGTATGATTAGTGGTATCCCATAAATCCTTCATATTCTTTATTCTCTTTGTTTTTTATCTTTGTTTCTTTATTGGCTAATTTCAAATGACCTATGATCAAGTTTACTAATTCTTTTCCTGCATGATGGAATTTACTATTGATGTTCCCTATTACATTTCTCAGTTCTATCACAGTGTTCTTCAGCTCTACCATTTTTTTGGTTTCTGTTTCTTTACTAAACTCCTAATTTTGTTTTTGAATTTTTCCTAATTGTTTAGTTGTGTATTTTGATTTGAATTATTTTTCTAATTATTTAGTTGTCTATCTATATCTTCTTGCATCTCATTGAATTTTTTTCAAGATGATTATTTTGAATTTCTTTTTAGACAATCTGTATATGAGAATATAGGAAAAACTCAATTTATTCTCACAACACAAAATACTTCTTTATTTCTGGCCACTTAAATATGTAAGGATCTCTTCCCATCAGCAACCAATCAATCATTACTGTAGCAGGCGCCAGGTGAGTGTCCTCTAATTTGATTCAATTCTGACACTATCTGGAGATAGCATTAGATTCCACAAGATGGTTCTCAATTCAGATGCCAATCTCAAGCCCTAGGTTGTTTTTCCTGTTCCTCTGAAAAACTGGCTACATATCACAACAACTCCCTCCTGGTTTCCATTAATTTGCTAGAGCAATTCACAGAACTCAGAAAAACACTACAGTTACATTTATGGATATGTTACAAAGGATATTGTAAAGGATAGATGAGTTAGCGCATAGGGTGAAGTTATGTGAGAAGTGGCACAGAATTTCTATGCTTCCTCTGGATGTTCCACCCTCTAGAAAACTCCACATGTCCAACTATCTAGAAATTTTCCAAGCCCAGTCTTTTTTGAGTTTCTAGAGAAATTTTATTACATAGATAAAATTGCTTAAATCATCAGACATTAATGATCAATTTAACCTTCAGTTCTTCTTCCTTCCCAGAAGGTTGGTGAGTGGTTGAAAGTTTCAACTCTCTGAACACATGGCTGATTGCCCTGCCAACTAGTTCTCCATCCTGTGATTATCTAGGGACAATAAATAAATAAATAAATAAATAAATAAATAAATAAATAAATAAACAAACAAACTAATTAATTCACCTCATTAACTAAGCTCAGGTGTGTTTCAAAAGACCATTCTTTGCCTCCCCCACCCCCCCTTCTTTTTTTAAAAGACAACTATTGCTCTAGTCATTTAAAGATTGCAAGCACTATGAGAACTGTGGGCCAGGAATATTGAGCAGTATTGGGTGGCTTGCCTCTGACCTTGTTAGTAGGGCTACTTCTGGGATAAGAATACACTCCAGTATCTGCAGGTGACAGGTATGTTGTTGGTATATGATGTGTATGACTTCTTTTGGGTTCCTAGAAGGGCTCTTGCTAAGTTACTTTGTGTGTGTGTGTGTGTGTGTGATCATACTGTAGGTCTCTATTTCTTTGGGGTTTGTTACTAGAGTTTATTAATTTCCTTTGGGAATATCATTTTTGCCTGATTCTTTGATTATTCATATAGCCTTGTACTGGCATCTATTTATTTGAAGTAGAAGAAAATACTTATTCCTGTTTTTATAGACTATATTTGGCAGATAAAGACCTTCTCCTACTGGGTTCCCAGGGTGATGGGATCACCTCTGAGGTCATGGTCAAGAAGCCAGGTCATGTGGCTGCTCCTGTGTCCACAGTGTATTCCATGGTCGGCAGGAATGTTGCCAGGGGCCTGAGCACATGTGAATCCTGTCTGATCCCTGGGTGGACTTTCTCAACCTTGGTCAGTTGGGCTGATGCTGGGATAAGTTTCTGTTTTAGGGTCTATAAATAAAACGTCTGTAGTCAGTACACAAGTAGGTGAGGATTCTTCTGGGTCCCTTGGCCAGCTTTTGCTAGGTTACTTAGTGTATTCCTGAGCAGGCAGTACTCGCCCCACACTGGAGCTGAGAGGGGCTGAAACAAAGTTACAGGGTTGTTTCAAAGTCTACAGGCCTGCCTCTCCAGGTGCAGATGAGTGTGTCTCTGTCCAGGTCCCTAGGTAGATAGGACTGCTTCCATGCCACAAATGAGAGAGGTTGGAGCTGAGTTATAGGGCCATTTCAAGAACTCAATGGGAGTGGGATGAATGGGACAAACTTTCTCCCTCTGGGTCTTTGGGTGGGCTAGACTGGTTTTAGACTACAACTGAGAGGAGCTAGAGCTGAGTTACAGGACAATTTAGGGACCTAGAGAACCAACTTTGGCAGGCCTACTTCAGAGGCCCAGGCAGGCATGCCATCCTCTGGGTCCCTGTGCAAGCTGCCCAAGATGAAAGGGACTGAAGCTTCTTTATAGGGCCATATCAGGGCCCACATCCAGGATCAAAGCTGATGGGCCTGTCCACCCATGGCAAAAGTGTGCCTAGCTCCTCCTTTGTTCTGACAGAAGGACCAAGATCAAGCAAGGTTAGTAGATGAGTCTACAGGGATAGATGCCGTTTCCAAGTTTGGGTCCTGGACCACAAAGAACCTGCTACCTGAGTATGGGTCTGCCCTCTCTGAATGGCTCTCTTTGCTCTTGAGTTCCACTAAGTTTTCATAACCTCTTGCCTAAATCCCAAAGCTCCCACAAATGCACTTTGGTCTGTGGATAGCTGCACAATTATTGCTTCTGCCGAGGCTTATGAGCTGGGGAGCTCTCAGTCTACTATCTTGCTTATACCCTTTCCTTAGTTATCTGTAATATTTCTACCTAACACATATACGTTATCTATTTCTCCATAATAAATCTCCTAAAACAGCATATTCAAGCTACAATATTTATTATCTCATAGTTTCTTTGGAGTAGGGATCTGGGAAGAGCTTAGCTGGTTGTTCTGGCTCAAGATCTTTTGAGATGATATAATCAAGCTACGGCTACAGGTGCAGTCTTACCCAAAGGCTTGGTTGGGAGAAGTTGCCTCTATACTTAGGTGGCTGCTAGCAAGCATCAAATAGGAACCAGTGATATTTTATATTTTATTATAACACAGTCATGCTTAGTTTATATCTTATCTATAGCTGATTTCATGCTACAGTGGAAGAATTGTGTTATACTGGGTATATTAACACTTTTCTTATTTTCTGTATCTTGATACTTTGATATCTGAGGCCTTGCTGACCTGACAAGGACGATCCCTTCCAGGGTTAATTAATTCCTAGACAATGAACAACTTACATACAAGAACATCATGGGGGGAGGGGTAGGGAGGAGTACTGGGAATTGAACCTAGCTTCGAACCCGAGATCCTCTTGTCTTAGCATCCCAAATACTGGGATTACAGAAGTTCACCACCTTGCCAGGCTACAAGCTCATCTTTGATATGCAAAACAAACAATCCAGATTGCAAGGTCCTGTCTGTCTCCTTCATTGGCCTTTTGAGACACTTCTGTCCTTTACAATTTAGGGTCAGTTATTAGACTGCTAGGAACAGCTCAGATCACACCCAGTTTATGTAAGTAGTCCAATCAGGCCTAGCCTGATTCATCACCTTGAAAACTACAGGAAAGACTCTTACCCCATACCTTCCTCTCTGCCCAGACGTCTCACTGTGGAACTTTCCTCTGGTGCCCTGTTGGTAGGCCTCTCCTGTTAAGAACATCTGCTTGGGAACATTATGTTTTTAAGAGATCATCTGACCCTGAACTCCTTTTCCCTCTTGAATCTCCAGTCCATATCACCATTAGTTGCTATGGAAATGATTATGATGACACAAACAGGGGATTATGACTTCATGCCAGGAAGAAGCAGTGGAAAGCCCTCTATTTAGAAAATAAAGAAAATAAATGTGTTAACTTTCTAGCTAATTTAAAAGTGAGTAGGAGAGTAATAAATTCAAGGAAGAAACCCCTCATTATTTTTCCCCCAAATGTTGTGTTTCAAATTTTTCTTTACCTGATTTAGAAATATTTAATTTAATTTAATTTCCTGATTAAAATATTTCTTAATTGTCTTTCTCATCTTGTCTAAGGGCTTTAGACTGCTGTCTCATTATTTGTTACAGGATCTGTGGGCAACAATTGTAGTAGAAGTTTTCCTGATTACCCTTACTGTTCCCCTGAAATGGAGACCCTGGGAGATTCCAGGAGTTGTCCAAAGTTAAAGACTGGAGCTGAGGACGAGCTAAGCCCAGAATTCAGGCATCAAGGATTCCTTCATATGGTATTTTCTCTCCGTAATAAATAATGTTACCATTCTGGAAAGTAACCCTTGGATCATGTTTTATGTGGTAGAATGCAACTGGAAAACATTATGTTAAGTGAGATTAGTCAGTCACAAAGAGTAAAGAAGCATATGTTCTCCCTAATATGTGGATGCTAGGGAGAAGATGGGGCATAGGAGGGTCTCCAAATGAAAAGGAGAGATCCTCAATAAGCAAAGAAGTTGATTTAATTGTAGTGTATGCATGGGGCTGAGGGACACGCTAAGGCACATGATGTACTTACACAATCATATCAAGGTCACTCACTGAACTGAACCTGAGGGGGAGGGAGGGGGAGGGAACGAGGTGGGAATTGGGGAAGGGGTCAAATGAGAATTGTGTGCAAATATGTTGTTAAAAACTTGTACTTAACAAAGATGTATGCTTTATTGCATGAATTACTACAATAAAAATAAATAAAAAAATAAATAAATAAAATAAAATAAAATAAAAAGAAATATTTTAAGATCTTTAAAATCAGGACTAGACTCCAGTTTAAAAATTTTAAAGGTACCTATGAAAAGTTGGTTTATTCTTAAGAAATTCAAAAGTCATAAAAAATGAAAAAGCTGGGTGGCACAA
This sequence comes from Graphiurus murinus, assembly GCA_004027655.1. Lineage (NCBI taxonomy): Eukaryota > Metazoa > Chordata > Mammalia > Rodentia > Gliridae > Graphiurus > Graphiurus murinus. The sequence continues at coordinate 25,570 of PVLC010019217.1, read as the reverse complement.
CAGAGTTTAAATAATGCAATTATCTTTATCAATTATGAAGCTGATTCTGGTAAGCCAAACAAATTTCTGTTTATAATGAGTAATTGTGAAGAAAAATGTGTTAGGCAATAATGGCTCAAATTGTAATTTGTTTCTCAGCCAAATAGTATTGTCTAAATCACTTTTGGTGCAAAAGTGTCTATATCAAGTACTCGTACTTCAAAAATTCAGCCAGTAAGTTTTTATCTTCCATTATCTTATTAAGTTGTGAAGAGTTGATTTTTATAATGAATTTAATCCAATGCATCTGGATAATATTTTTAAAATACTTTAAATACACACCAACTATTTTTAATGGTAATAGTAAATTGTACCTGTCTCACATTACTGATTGGATTTCTCACAATCTTAGTCTTACTAAAATAGTATATTTAAACACTAATTGTATTTTAAGATCAAATATGTAGCCATTTTAAAATGATGCTGTAGATAGGCAATTAACTGGTATATATAATGACATATGATAAAATCAGTTAAAATCATCATATACAATATAATCTATATATGTTTTGGATATTAATAAACAATTCTTTGTGAATATATGGAAATATTTATGTAATGTAATGGGATACCATTTTTTTTTTACTTTCTTTAGATAAGGTCTATGAATGTTCATATATTCCACAGAATAAGCAGATATCAGTTCTTTAGCCAGCAAAAAATAGAGCTAATTTTTATTTTAGAAATTAATTTTTTTTTACCTTTCTACTTCTCAGGGTTGTTAAAAGATCCATTGAGATAGTAAACTTAGTAAAGTCACTATAGAAAACAGTAGCATACTATATACTTCCAAAAGTTAGAAGATAGGATTTTGAATGTTTTCATTTCAAAGAAATGGTGAATTTCTCTGAGGAGGTAGATATATATATATATATATATATATATATATATATATATATATATATGCTTTACCTAATTTAAGCATTATACAGGTATACATCAACACTACAAATATGTACAATTTTCATGCTTTTATGTACCAGATAAAAAATTAATTTAATAATTTTTAAGAGAGTTAATTTATCAATACTTGAAAACTATAAAGTGCTCTTTAAGTGTACATTGTTAGTGATATTATATTTCATATTTCAAACCCTTTAAAAGAAAAGGCTATTTTTTTGTCAATTTGAAAAATATTTTTTCACAGCATCTATGTAAAAATATTTTCTTCATTTGGAAAGGAACCCAAAATTCCTTTACATGTGTTGAAAAAAAAGTGCAACACATTTCCTTCACACCTCAAATATCACAGATGGAAAACTGTCATTTTGCCTTACTATTTTTTATGCTAAAATGATAAAAAAAATTGTGGCAAATGGCTAATCTATGCCTTAAGAAAATTTAAGATTGATTGGAAACATTTTTGTTTGCAAGTCAGTATTTGTGAATGAACTACTTTTTGTCCAGTGATCACTGAACTTCTAAATGTCAATGAAAGTTTATTTACAATCAGAACCAAAAGTTTATGTATGACCTGTATACATAATGCTAGTTTCTAAAAGTGATCAATCTGTATTGCTCTCTATTTGATCAGACTGATACTATAAACGGATGAAATGTATATAATAACATCTCATTACATGAGCTTATTCTGATATGTAATGTAAACATAGAATAAGAGGTAAATATAGCATTTTAATGTTATTAATTTAATGATAGCTTTAGAATGACTACACGATCAATATGACCAATAGCACACAATCAGAAAAACAGGAAATAACGAGGTCTATAAATACCAACATCAAACTACAAGTAAGATCTCAAAGCAAATTTTAAAAGTCTACTTCAGATACTAGAATTTCTGAAATGTATCTACGTAATACTGGTTTCCAGTTCTTTAGAAAATGTAGATGTTAATTATATTATTAGAAATAAGTTGTGAAATATATTTACTGTGCACCAGTGACCAACTTATCTGAGTCTGGTGAGACTTTAATCACTTATACACATGAATTACATGAAGAAGAAGGTATATTTATTACAGGCAGACAGACAGCAACAGACCACACAAACCTAGAATTCACTGTGAGCTCTTTCTCCAAAGCCCAGAAAAGTGGTTGGGGTGGGTAGAGTCTCAGCAGTGCATGTTCCACTTGTCACACAGCTGGAGGATCCCAGAAAGCAGGTCACTGCAGGGTTTATACCCCGGTGGGCACATGACCTGTTGACTTCAAACATTAAGGAGTATCTTGTTTCTAGAGAAGCTGAAATAGCCTGTGCCATTCTAGCCACTTACCTCTAGCATTTAAAGAAGCAGTTTTGACTATACTTTGCTAGTCCTATTGTCATCAGCCAATCTGTGTTAGATAAGTCTATGCCCCTTCCATTGTTCCCCATATTGTTTCAGTAGTAGTTTTTGCTACTCTTAAAAATAGCAGTATTATCTTGCCTGAGAATCTGTGTCCATAGACTTGATGTCTCTATCACGTGTAAACCAGCATACATGTTTTGGGAGGGCCATAGGTATCAATGATGGAGTCTTGTATTCAAACACCAAAATTACTATTGCTATAAATAATATCTTTCCAAGTAAAAATGCAACAAGAATTAGACAATTTCTTCAACACATAAATAAAAATTATTAGAAAAATAGAGGTATAAAAGAAAATAAAGACAATATAAATGTGTGATATCTCAAATAAAGTCACTTATCATTAGTTAAAATCAATCCTTATTCATCAAAGCCCAGTCTGATGTCATGATGCTCTGGAATTCTGTGCTTCAGAGTGGCTAATGATTTCCAGTGTGGCTTCTACTTGCTTGTCTATGGATGGGCCTATTACTACAGGCACTTACAACATAGTATCTGGGGACTTTTCTCTAACTGGCAGCCTCACCAAGTCAAAAGCTCAACCCTGATATCTCTCTCTCTCTCTCTCTCTCCCTCTCCCTCTCTCCCTCTCTCCCTCTCTCCCTCTCTCCCTCTCTCCCTCTCCCTCTCTCTTTCCCGCTCCCTTTCCCTCTCCCTCTCCCTCTCCCTCTCCCCCACCCACCCACCCACCCACTGGGCATTGAATCCAAGAGCTTTCTACCTCTGAGATATACCCTCAGACCTTTTTATTTTATTTTGAAACAGAGGTCTCCATTGAGCTGCTGAGAGTCTCTCTAAGTTGCCAAGGCTGACCTCAAACCTGAGATCCTCCTGTCTCAGCCTCCCATTTACTGGGATCCAGGTACACACCACCATGCCCAGCTCAACTCTGACATCTAATAGACCCAGAAACCAGATTCTTGGAGCTTAGGTTCTTCTAGAGAGAATGGGCATTTCAGACACGATTTTCTTTATTATTATTTTTCCTTTCTGCTTCTTTTAACGTCTGTGAAGATCAAAATCTGAAGGTTTGATAGATACAGATGATGTCTATATCTGTACCCCAGACCAGTCTCTAAATGGCCTCCTGTAATTAATCAACTGGATGACCTACAGGGAACTGAAATCTTTAAAAATAAATTCACTGTCATTCTCTACCAAACCTCCACCTATTCTGATATTATGTCAGAAGTTTTACTGTCACATAAAATGCCTCAAATTTTCACACTTCAGTATACTCATCTGTAAAATGGTGACTATCCATTTTAAAATTATTATAATTTTATCTTTATAAAGGGTCATAAGTTTTCAAGATGATTGTGTTCTTAATAAAATGGCAAGCTTTCTTCCCTACAGAAGAGTATGAACAAGGAAGAATAATAAAAACACTCATGTCTGGGATGGCCATTCCTTCAAGAAAAGCCTGGGCTTTAAGAGTCTGGTTTCTAAGAGTCAGGTTTGAACTTTTACATCAGTCAGGCCACCAGTTAGAGAAAAGTCTCCAGATGTTACCCTTTAAGTGCCTGTAATTAGCTCATCCCTAGATAAGCATGTAGAAACTGTTGTGAATGTAATAGATATAATGAGTCTGTGTCACAGAACCTGACACAGTATTAGGTCTCACTACATATTAGCCAGCAGAAGTAGTAGTGGAGGTGGGTGATCTCCATCTCTACTATTTATACTAAATAGTAAGTTGTTTATTCATGTATTTCTAAAGTGAGAATATGAGCCTCATTTACAAGAACTATAGTGCAGTTATCTTTGTTTCTGGCCTTGTAAGTGTCTGCTGTTTGTTGAATGATTGACTCATAAAAATTGCATTACTAGTGTTTTATACTTGATATCAAGCTTATTTTATGCTGTCTATTTTTAGCTTCACAACCATCTTGTGAGGCAGGTAAGACAGACATTAGCATCTTCATCCTCTAAGGAGCCAAGATGAGAGGTTAAATGACTTATCTAAGTGTATATAACAATTAAATGGCAGATGTTAGAGATGATTTTTTGACTCTGAGTATGTTGTGCTTTCCTCATTGTATTAAGAGCACAATCATCTTTCTGCCAATTATACCTTTAAAATTTTAATCCCAAGTGAATCTGTGAACAAGGGTATAAGAGAATAAGCTGGAACAAGAATAATAGCTAGTGTAGTTTCTAAAAGATACACTTACTGATTTCCTCAATGATGATTTTATCTAAGGTCAGAATTGTCTTTGATATTCCATATAGTTTGGCTCTCCATGAAAACGAAGCTCAATACAAACTACAGAGACTTGACATTATCTTTTTAGGCTGTTGGCTATTCAGAGCCAGAATAACTTCCTTTAAGCTCTGAGAGCATGACTACATGACAATATTCCCATTTGTCCAGGCTTCGCATACATCTCTCATGAAAGAAATTGCATTGAGAGTGTGCAGGAGATCATAGAATTTAGCTATCAGTATCTGATTTTTCAACATGAGCATGACTCCAGGTTGGATGAGATTGACTTGATTCTGTGTAATATGGAATGATTTGGCCTGAAAGAAGCTGAAAAGGTCAACTGAACCCCACGTTCCCTCAAGCAAGTACATCAAGTGTGGGGAGGCATATTACACATAATGCTCTGTTCTGGTATATGTTCACATTTCATTTGGGTTGTGCAAAATGGACCAGAGGAGAAGAAGAGATAGTTCAGATTTTCTGAAGTCTTTAACATATTCTTGTCATAGCTTCCACGGATGACATACCTCCAAAAAGGGAAGTCTGCTGTCATCTCATGCTTGGGAAATGTAAGAGAAAATAAATATACTAAGAGCCTATAGGGAAGCCACAGATTATTAAGCATAATTCGGAAGATAGAAGCCTCTTGTGGAGTAGGCAAAAGACCAGAGGTGCGGTCATGGAGGGGTGGATGGTACCAAGGTTGTAGACAACATATGAGCTGCAGATAATGGTAGTGGGTAAACAACAAAAACAATACAGTTGAAATGTCTGATGGAAAAAAAAAAAAAAAAACTACGAGGAAGGCTTGAAGGGAAATGAGCATAAACCATTCTAATGAAATGGTAGTACCTATGAGAGCATATATGCACCCATCCTTTCTCTTTCAAATGATTTTCTTTTTGGAAGCAAAAAGGGGGAAAAATGAATATTGAAACTTTGGGGAATTTCTATTACTATGACAGATTGGATACACCCCGTGTCCCATGATCTTATTTTTTGACAAGTTTCTATGAGACATGCAGGCATGTTGTCAAGTTCCTTCTTTTAACAATGGAAAAGCATTCACATTTCCTTGCAAATGTCAGACATATTGAAGAAGTAGAGACCACTGTTTGATTTCTAATGTGAATCCTCCCCACCCTATTTCCTTCCCACTGGAGCAAAATTCGTCTGTGTTTTGGAAGCAACAATGGGTGAAGGCTGAATAAAGGGTGTGCTTACTGAAAGGTAAGAGCCTACAGAACAAGTTAAGCCACCCTGGGTCCACCTTCTGCTGTGTTTCAAGTGAGACTTTTTATTAGTTGAAGGTGAATTAGAAGAGGGCATATAATCACCCCCCCCCTCCCCAACCCCAGTAATGCTCTGTGGCTGTTCTCTATACAGTCTCTTAATGATTTTACTTATTACTACTTAGTTTATATTTTTATCTTTAAAATGAAAAACTTTATCAAGTAAAAATGCTTTCCACTTTCTGGGCAACCTGAAATCTTCACCTTTTTACTGCTTGTTGTGAAACAGCAGCATTTTTAAAATGCTACCAATAATGAGAATTTAGAATGGTTTTATGGCTTCCCGGTGTTCACAGGGGGTTGTAAATACTTTTTCACAACCCCAGGAATTTTTAGGAGGCTCGCTTTCATTTTTTGGCTGTCAAAAGACAACCTATAAATCTGTGATCTTTTTTCCCCACTGTTTGCCCTAGCATATAATGTAAGAAGGAGGCACTAGTTGGCTCACAAAGGAGGGACCCTGCAAAGTGCACTGCACCTTTTCATACATTTGGTGAATATATTGTCTGCACAACTGTCATTCAGTTGGAAAGACAAATGTAAGTCTGTGTATTAGTCATATTTTACTAGGTAAGGCTGTGGGAACAAATAATCCCCCAACCTCAGTGGCTTCTAACAACAAAGGTTTATTCTTTATGCAAATGATGCATTCTTCGTGGGCCAGCCATGTTTCTGGTGGGTTTTACAAGATATGAATGTTTCATTCAGGGATTCAAGCTGAAGGGAGAGCCTCTGGCTGGCGGCACTATTCTGATGGAAGAGAAAAAAAGAACAGGAAATCAGGCAGGAGCACCTGGTACCCTTAAAACTTCTGCTCTCTACTTGCTACCTACAACTTCTGCTTAATTTCACTGGCCAGGAGCCCTGGGACACCAGGTCTGATGTCAGTTAGGTGGGAGTGTACACCTCTTCTGTTGACAGCTCTGAAAGTCACATGGCAACAGTGGAGCCTAAAATCCTCTTAGAGGATCAAGTGTGAATAGTTGAAAATAAAAATAAAATCTACTATAGCCTCATAAAAGAAAAAGATTATTCCTCATCCAAATCTTTCTCTGTCTTTGTATACAAAAACAAAAAGCACACACAGGAAAGCAGAACATAGTTCTTATTTTGTGTATAGATGGGAGAAACATAATTTAAGCATTATAAGAAGCTACGTCATAAGAAAGCACAACTGCCATAGGAAGAGCAAGCTTGATAATTTGTTTTGCCAAGAGCAGTGAGGAAGACTTCCTCCCACCTTGGCGTTGACACATTTCAACTTAATCTTGACAAATTAATAGGTTTCCCAGGAATGCTAGACATGAGGAACATGTACACAGAAGCACACTAGTATCCCTGTGTATTTTAGGAAGAAACATTTTAAATGCTTCTTGACAGTAAGGAAGTGGCATCATCCAGGAAGCTCTTTGGGGCCAAGGAGTGAAGTCTACATCTATTAAGTGTGCTAAATACTCTCATTTACCTACAACTCTCTCCACTACCACCCCAGAATTGTTTCTCATGCCTCTCTGTTCTACCCTGGGATGCTGACCTCACAGCACAGATGATGCGGGTTCCTTTGCTTCTGTCCTCTGCCATGCTAGACCCGTGAGAAGTACTGACAAAAGGGGAGAGAAAGAGAACAAGCCAGCAGATTTTATTCCCTGTTCTGCCTAAGAAACCTCATAAAATATTTTATAGCATATTTCTATCAGCCAGAAAATGCAGACAAAATTTAAATTAACCCTTCCACTTGTTCCAATACCACTGTCAACATTTACTTAAAGGATGAATCAGTTCACTTTTGTTGCACAATAAACTCTCCTCAAACACAGTGACTTAAGATAGCAGCAGTGTACTGAGATAACAATCCTAATCCAGTGGGTTGAGACTACGTAGTTCTGGTCTGAGCTGGCTTGCCCACTTTTGTCTGGGCTATTTCTTGCACAAAGTCATCATCTGGTGGGCCAAGGACAGCAAGATGATCTGGTGTTGTCCTACCAACATGACTGATGGTTGTCCAGTATGAAAGGGAAAACTATCTCCTGAGTTCTTAGTATTCCTCAGGTGAGCCTGCCTGTGCTCACACTCTGTCTGTAGCCAGGAGCATCAGGTGAATAAGCTCAGAGGTTTCTTGAAACCTAGGCTCAGAACTCACCTGACAACTTCCATATCACATTGGTCAAAGCTAGGTACCAGGCCACCCCAGATTTAAGGGAGAAGAGTTACTGCAATTAAGGGAGAAGAGTTACTGCAAAACTAAGGGGTATTTTTCCAGCTTACTATATTTGCCTCACTTCTATCCTGTCCCTAGATTAAAATTCAATTAAAATTCCAATTGTCATTTGGTGTTTAAGGAAATTGAGCTTTGTCTTTTCCTACCCCTGCACTCATCTACTGTGCCACTATACTCTGTCGAAAGGAGGCCTTATCCCCATTTCTAAAAGGGAAATCGTGAGGCAAAGTAAAGCGCTGTTTTGTTTTTAAAGTAATCATTCCTACAAAGCTGAGATTTGAGTCTTCAAGTTCTAGGTGGCTGGTTCTACATACAGGCAAAGGACATTCTGCCTTGCTTGTTCCTCTTTTAGTGTCTCCGCTTTTCAAGAACATAATTATTCTTCATTCTTTTGTTGACAAAAGAAAGGGGCATTAACCTGTGAACTGAACAATGTAATTATCCTGCATTCTTCTGCTGTCAATTCAAGTTTGCAAGTTAGTGGTCCAATGTTTTAAGAGTGCATGGACTTTCTTTTGAGACATGTAAAAATAGGCTAAATTTGTATCACAGCTGTTCCCATGTGTACTCACTGTGCATTTCAGTATAAATAATCCTGCTAATAGAATAATGTGGATTGTGTGTGTGTGTGTGTGTGTGTGTGTGTGTGTGTGTGTGTGTAGGGGGGCAGGGAGAGAGAGCTAAGTTGTTCTGGCCTGGGTCCAGGAATGAGTAATAAATAAATCTAGAGAAAGCTAACTAATGAGAAACAAAAGCAGAGAGATTTTTCAAAACATGCATCTGCACTTCTTCCTGTGGGCAGCTGTCCAGCTGTGTGAGATGATTCTGGAAAAGTAACTGAACATTCCCAAAGGCCTCTGTATAAATCCCTTTCATCCTACAGTCATCTGTCAGGCTCTACAACTCAGGAGCAGCCTCCATTGGCTACTCACTGTGTGCTTCTGTTCATGGGAGTTTTTATCCTGTTGCCAAGAACCCTGTCAGATGCAGAGCAAGCCACGTTTACCTGTAACGGCCTTATACTAGCTTGCAATGCCTAATCTCTTTTATTGATCCTACTCGCTGGTTTCTGGAGACCATTGATTTTCCTGGCTGTCAGTTTGTGGCCTTGCCTCCTTAATGTTTATTTAGACCAGCCTCCATAAATTGCTTCTGGTACGGAGGGTGAGGGAGGCAGCAGGAGGTCAGGGGTGCATGTATACCTGTCCATAAATATAAATCACAGCTTTTGTTCTTTGCCGTTGTTTGTGAACACTGTTTGCGAGGTGAATAAAAAACGGAAGTATTCTACTAAAACACGAGGAAGCCATTATGAATTCCCCTGTGACTGTCTTTTTTTTTTTTTCTTTCTTTCTTTTTTTATTGTGGTCTAGGTTTTCAATTTTCTGAATCCTAATGGTACCTCTTGTTGTCTACTCAAACATGTAATGCTTCTTTTTGTTAAAGGGGAGGGAGAAAAGAACAAACGCATTACTTGTTTGTCAGCACAGAACTGTACTTTGAATGCAGGTGGGTTGGTTTCCCCTTTCCACCACCCAAATTGCCTTTGTCAACACAAGCATATATATATATATATACATATATATATATATATATATATGTATATATATATATATATATACATGTTTATTTATTTATAAATTTCAGTTTTCCAGGAAAAAAAAAAAAGACTTTCCTCAGTGCTGGAATTCACAGCACCTGGTTGAACTGGCGCGCAGCTCTTCCTAACAAAGCTAGTAGAACTATGTATTAGATAAAGGCCATGGTCATGGTCGAAAAGAACCTGGAAGATGCCTGGCAGCTCACGGCCAGCATTGTCCTAAAAGGGAGTTGAAGGGTGCAATGTGGAGCGCCCCATACCTGCGTTGCCATTGACAAGGCTGGCTGAAAACAAGGCAAAAGGGAAAATTGTCACAAGCAGGTGGCGGCTGTGTTATAAATAATTCAAGGGCACGTCCTGCAAAATCCAAGGGAAAAGCCCCACAGCTCATTATAACAGTGAGTTGGTAGACTGCTAGATCCTTAAATCACTAGAAAATGTTTTGCAACAGCTATTTTTTTTTTTCCTCTGCAGTAGTAGATATCATAGTCACTATGAGGTGACAAGTGGTTCCCCTGAGGCCAGAAGGACAGCCATGGAAGTAGGAGGAACCGGGCCACTGCGCTCTTGCTCTTTCTCTTTCGTGTTCTCTTTCTCGCTCTCTTTCTCTTTCAGTTGATGCACAAACACTGTGTACAGATACAAAGCCCAGAATAAATCATCAGGAAAAGCGAAGCCTCCTCAAGACAGGAAAAGAAGTGCCTTCCAGAAAGCAGCATATGGAAGAGTTTGCTTGATTTAGCTCGGTCTGTTTTAACTTGGCTGTTTTATACAAGTTAATAGGTCTGCTCTGTTTATCTAGCCTAACTTCCACTTTCTTCCTTAATATGGTTTCAGTTGTTTTCTCACATTGTCACGTACAACTCTCCCATGGACTCCATGACTTCTATATTCTCTTCATTCTCTACCTTTAAAAGTTTTAAGCTCCCTCATGAAGTAATTCATTTTCATTATTACTGCCAATGGTTTTTCATTTCTCAGAAGTTGATAGCAGGTTTATCCCATACCATATTGAGATTACTGATATTTGATATCTTCACTAATAAGGATAGGCTTCTTTACAGGGCAATAACAAATAAACCCCACATCAAAGGACCTAACCAAAGATCACACAGTGGTCACAGAGGTACAAGTCATACAAGTCATAACCAGATACAAGAAACAGAAAATCTATAGGAAATTTTAAGTATCTATATTTTGTCGACAGTATGGGTGCTGATATAACAGAATGTGCAGGAATATTATTTGATAAAAATTAAAAAAAAACAGAAAAAAGGCATGCAAACTCTAATTTCTAGTATATATATTATACATATATGTACATATATATATATATATATATATAAAATTTGTGTATGGTAGTTTTGCATGTGATAGGGAAGACTCTGGGAAGATGTATTCTAAGTTGGTCTTAGATATTACTGTCTCGTAGGGGTGGCAATTGCTCTGCTGCTGTTGCTGTTGCTGCTATAGCCACTGCTCCTGCTGGCCAGAATGAGCCAGGTGAAGTTCTAAGATGTGCCCACACATCTGGGTCCTGGAGCAGGCTTCTGAGATAGGTATTGATCACCTTCCTATTTTACAGATGAAGAAACTGAGGGCCTGGAAGCATTAATACCCTGACACTGGAAAGGCAGAGAATTTCTACTTTAATTTTATCTATTTCTACTCTTTACTCACATCTCCACCTAGCTGCCCAGAACGATCCTGTTAAAACTGAAAATCAGCATGTATAACTCCTGTGCACAGACCCTTCCCTTTCCCTCCCTTCAGCATGAGATCTAAGGTCTTTGCTAAGGATGTCTGTTCCCTCTGTGACCTCATGGTGTGCCAAGCGGCCACATCTGTCTCCTTGTTCTTCCCTGATTTTTTATACTAATAGTTCTCTTTTTTAAGCCCTCTTTTCATATCCAGCCTCCACAGGTTGCCCTTCCATCCCACTGCTTCTTTCTTATTACAAATTCATTTATACATTTGTTGATTGTCGGTTTTCCTCTTACTATAATTTAAATTCCATGAAGGCATGAACTTTTTTTAAATGAACTTTATCTTAAATGCCTAGAAAGGATATATGTTGTCTATTAAGTGTTCATTAAATATTGGTTGCATAAATGAATCAACGCTTAAAAAACAAAAACTAATATTAGTCACTGCAAGAATATGTCACAATTACAAAGATAAAATATCAATAAGAATATATGTGCACAAGTGTGTGCATATATGTTTGTGTGTGTAAATTGAAAACATACCTGAAAGTTGTTTAGCAGTGGGGTTTTCAGTAGAATCAGCAAAATGCAGACTTTTTTGAACAATCAGTTAAAATTAGTTTTACCTATAGTTGACCCTTTATTTTGACTTATTTTATTTGGTTGTCAAACACAACCAAAACTTAAAAAAAAAGAAAAAGAGTTCATCCGGATGTGGTGGCACATGCCTGGAATTCCAGTACTTGGGAGGCTAAGACAGGAGGCTTACAAGTTCGAGGACAGTCTCAACAATTTAGGGAGACTGTTTCAAAATTAAAATAATAATAATAATAATAATAATAATAATAATAATAATAATAATAATAATAATGGCTGAGAGGTAGCTCAAAGGTACAATAGGTACAATGTCTGAGTACAATCCTCAGTAAAAAATAAAAAATAAATAAATAAATAATAAAGAAAGAGAGAGAGAAGAGAGGAAATAGTCTATAAGGAGATTAGTGCTACTTCTAAAGAAGAAATAGCTTGGCATATTCTTATTCCCTACCTACTTTCCCTTGATCCTATACCCATTGACCTCAACTATCATGTTCAGGTAAATAAAAATAAGTTTCTGAATAAATGAACTGTCCCTGAGCAAAAAATATATTAAATACCTGTGAAGGAAAATAATTTTCTGATTTCATTCAACAACTGAGTCAATTTTAACAACTGCATGCTTTCCCTCTACAACACTGGTTCTAACTCATTTAAGTCCATTTTTACCTCCCTATCATTTCTAATGCTATATGTAGCAGCTATAATATAGTTAGGGAAATGAAAGCCACTCTATGCATTCCCATTACAAAGGAATGGCATGCTTAGCTGACCTTTGGAAAAGCTTAGGAAATTTCTGTGAAGCCAATACTGATTCGCTAGCCTGAAGCTATGAATCATGTGATTCTCATGGGTGTCTCAGGAAGCCGCCACAGTTCTCAAGAATCACCAGGAAATCTCCATCAACTATTTCAGTCTGTGGCAGCAAAAGAGTGGTTGTCAAGAGCTTATCAAGAAACTCCTGTGAATCACACCATCCTACACATCTGGATAGAGCTGCCTCCACAGAAGAATGAATGGCCTCTCTTTTCCTTCTGCCCTCCAAGCCTCCTGCAAGGGCCTCTGCCTCTCCTTGGCTGATGCTGGTATTCAGGGAGAGTATTCTGGAAATTATTGCTCCTGCTTCTCCTCCAGAAAGCAGAAGAAACCTCTGTAGGAGATGATGGTGATGCTGACCTGGCGATGGTTGTCTGGCATACAGTCTTCAGTGGCACATCGTTTTATGAGCCAGAGGGGTGAGAACATCAACTACTTACCTCTTGTTCCAGCTATTTGAAGATTAAGCATCTTCATCATTCCTAAGTGTATACACATGTGTATGTGTGTAAGCTTTGGTCCAGAGGTTGTAAACTAGCTAGCTACTATGATTTTTAAAAATTTTGTCTACACAGCATCTTTATTGTATTTTGTCATTTGAACTGATAGTTACAAATTAGGAAATTCTGCATATAAAGCTGGATTTACTGCTTTTCCTAGAAGACAAAATCAGTCAACACTAGCCTTGATCCACCATGGTGTTGAGATTCAAATACCTGTTGCCATTGCAGATACCGTCTACAATTGATCACATTTCCATGACTCCTCACCCCTCTGAATGTCTCTTGCACTTGGTTCCTTTTGCTCACAAATATTTATAATTCCCTGCGTCCCACAGATTTTAGAATATGCAACTCTTGCTCAAAAATTTAAAGGAGAAATTTATCAAGTATTCTGGGTAGTTCCAATAGTCTAAATGTTTTGTTGTTGTTTTCTTATTTTATTTTATTTATTTATTTATTTTTTGTGTGGTACTGGGGATTGAACCCAGGGGCATTCTACCTCCGAGCTACACCCCCAGTCCTATTTTGTAATTTTTATTTTGAAACAGGGTCTCATTAAGTTGCAGAGAGCCTCACTAAGTAGCTGCGACTGGCCTCGAACCCGGATCCTCAGGTCTGAGCCTCCCAAGTACTGTGATTACAAGCATGGGCCACCACACTTGGCTCCTAAATGCTTTTTCAGAAAATGATTTCATGAGCTATTAGCTATGTCTGAGTCATGCTCTTTTTTTTCCAAGATCACATTTCCTATGCCTAACATCATCTTGTAGGTTAAAAAACTTTCAACTTTTGTAGACCTCTTTCTGTTTCACAAAAGTTATTTTTACTTTAAGAAAATTTTAAAATAATTTTTTGAAAAATTTGCCAGGGATCCCATGACCAGAAGAAAAGACTGAGGTCTGACTGATGTATAGGTTGGAGTAGACAGGTGCAACTTGTGACCCAGGAGACTGATATTCAGCAAAATGCAAATTTCTATAGAGCTTTTGAGTCCCCGAAAAGTAAAGAAAAACATGACAATTACATTTATAAAAATAAAAGTTTTGCTATAAACATATGCATACCTTTCCATGCCTGTTCTTGTATATAAATGCATGGTTGCCTCATATGTGCACACACATGTAAATAAGCTTCCCACACTATTTCTCCAAGCTCCCCCATACAACAAAAATTAGTTCTACTTGACTGTAAACTGAAAGCCACTTTGTCTTTTCTAAACTAGAAAGAAAAATGAGAAAACAATATAATCAAATGGCAACTTGCAACAGAAATCATGCAAAATGGATTTTAGCAATATGTACTAAACCAAAAATAAACAAAATCAAGCAGGCTTCAGATAAAGCATATATTGAACTATTAGCTCAGATTTTGAGATTCAGGCCTGGCTTGAAATGAGGTGAGAAAACATCTTGTCACTAGTCGTTATTCTAGACTGTTCAGGTAATTTAGAAGTCTGAAGTAAGAGGACTGGGAATGCACATATTTAAAAGTACTTAAACTTTGGAAAGTCTTATAAATAATGTTCAGCTGTCCAGCAATATGTATAATGTCTGCCAAATATAGAACGTCTCCACAAATTCTGTTTTGGTTTGGCATTCAGTCTAGAAAAATAATATATGCGTTCCTTGTTTTCCACTTGTAGGCATTTGAGTGTTCTATATACAAGTCCTTGTTTTTCCCCATGACTGACATTCAAATACCAGAAGTGACAAGTTATTGGCTATTGTGGAGAATAAAAATTCATTTATGTCTATAAATATCCAAGAGTTGTTTAGTTGGGAGGAAACAGATGACCTAACAGAAGACTAAATCTTGGCAAGTTGACTTTCACTGGCCGAACCCTGCCAATTTCATTGTAGCCAGCTGGTTTCCTCTAATCTTCTCCTGTTCCTTCTGTTTGAGTGATTTCGCAGGGTTTTTTTGTGCCACATGCATCGATCACCACTAGCTCCAAACAAAGAGCATGCTGGGTGAGAACAAAGCACAGATGAGGTGTCTGGGGGCTTCACTATTCCAGGGAGAAGGCCAAGGAGGCTCCTTAAGAAATTCACATATCCATAAGTACAGGATGGTGACAATACAGAAAGTCAAGTCTATGAGGGAGCCCCAAATCCTTTATTCTTGTGGTTTCAGTTAACTGGACAGCTGGAAGCTCTCCAAATGACCTTTAGTTCAACCTAAATTATGTCATTCTTTCTGTGATCAGAGAATCAGAGTGGAGGGCTACGGAGTCCACAGAGAAAGACTTGCAGAGTGACAGGACACTCACCCTGTTTGCATAAGGCAGTGAACTAATTTGAGTTAAATTTGCAATTTTTTTAATATTTCATTTTTTTAAGTCTTTTTCTCATATACCCTTAAAATTTCATCTTAATGACATAGTCAAGTGAGGCTGTGATTACAATTAAACTGTTCCAAAGGCTGAACTGCCTTGTCAAATGAAGTTGGAAGGGTGAGACTCTTAGAAAGAAGAAAGGGTCACAGAGGAAAATCCTGAGCAGGTGTGGAATGAAGCTGATACCTGAAGAAAACCTGGAAGCACTAGGAAGAATGTATAAATCGGGCATCTGTGTGTTTAATTCTTAAGAGGGAGGGGCCAAAAAGAGCATTGAGAGAGAGAAAATAGAAACAGTTGTTTGATGGATGTTATACATTTAGGTTCTGTAATTACATGGGAAGTTGATTTATCACAGTGTCCTTGCATCAGTGAAACGTCAGAGGCGAGACACATTTGCGGCCTCATCAGAGGAGGAATTGTTTTTAAGAAGCTCTGGCTTTGCAATCTGGAAGCGACAGAAAAAACATGAGGCTAATGTTATTACTTCTGAGAACTTTCAAAGCAATTAATGCATGAAATTAAACATGGAAAGAAGTGGAGAAAGGGAGAGATTCAAGTACAATAAGCAAAGAGCTAGCAACCGAGAGAATCGAAACACTCTGTAAATGTTCCCCAGACTGCTTTTGCTTAAATAAGAGGCCAAACATTCTCACTTTCACTGTGTTGGTACACATTAGGCTTTCCTGTCTGGCATATGTTCACTCCATGTACTGCAGATGAATATTCTTACAATATTTTGTGATTTTTCTTGGCCTTTACAAGATGTTACTGCCTGGACTTTGTGGCTTTTAATCATTGTTCATTTTAGGAAATTAAAATGCTCATCAAGAACTAAACAATCAGCCTTAGCCAAATTGTCAGTGTAGACAAAGTGACAGCAAATATATCTTGAAACAAAAATATCTTGAAAAATGGAACAGCAACTTTAAAAACAATTAAGCAAGTAGCATTGAGTAATGTTACAATCTCCATTTTTTTGCTTAAAAATAAAACTAAAATACCAGTAGAATATAGGAACACACACATATACACTCATACCAATGCACACAAATATGTGTACAACATGTGATATGTGTTTAGATAGATGGAGTTGAATACAAAGGCTATTGATTTACCTTTGTCTCCCTCTCCTCCTCTTACATTATGCTCAGGCTGGCTATTGCACTAGTTTGAGTTCTTATGAAGATTTAAATAAGGGTGAGATCAATGGATGATATAGTGTCATACTATCATTAAGTATACAATGATTTTGAAAGCAGATGGACTGGTTTCAAAGAAATGACTATAAGCTTATGGTGACCTTTTCTTTAAGCATCTTGGGAAAGAATGTAATATCTACCTCTGAAGACTTCATAGTAGATATTACATCATATGTGAGAGAAGTAATAATGATCAGGGACTTGTATTATTAGTCGTAGAAGTACATATTACAATTGTGCTTGAAGCATTTTTCAAAGACTAGAGAATAATAATAATTAAGTTAACCATAGCCCATTCAAGTTGATTCCATTTGAGAATTGCCCAGCAAAGTAAATCTTGAAACCTTTGCTGTAAATGGAAAAAAATATCAAAACTCAATTCTAATGAGCAAGGAGCAGAACCCTAGTATCAGTTAATTGGTTGCAGCTTATTAGAGTGGTATGCCAAGGCCAACTCACACCAGGTCACTTGGAAAATCAATTGTTAATATTCTCATGAATTTTGAGAGATGGCTATTAAATTTTAATTATCTTATTTACTTAATTATATAAACTTACATATTAGAACAACTAATAAATACTACAAACTTATCATTTGCCAATTATTTCACTATATTTTGCTATTCTTTATGTTCTTGGAGTTATTTATGCATATACACATGATTTGTGTTTATGACTATGTGGTGGAAATGTTATATACTATTGAACATCTCTTACCAATTCTGTATTCGTTGAGACTCTACTTGTTGGTTGAAATTGGCCATGGTGGTGATATTTAAATCAAGGGAAGGGGCAGTGGCCCAGATCAGTCCTTTTTATTTTTAATAATTTGAAGATAAAGTTATTAAATATTTATCACATCACTTTTTTGAGAATCTTTACAAAGTATAGAGAGACCTCCTCTCTTTTCAAGATTCTTGTCTGTTTAGGCCTTTTAGTTTTTGGAAGCTAAATTGTTCACTTTGTTTTTATTTATTTATTTTTTTATTTTCTAATTCTCCTTCTCTAATGCCCAGCTGCAGTGTTGCAGGGAAAATAATGAAGTGTAGGGAAAACAGAATAGCATCTCTACCCTAGAAGGCAGTGAGAAGTTTTGCTTGTTCAAGAAGTCATTTTCCACCTCTCTTCTGTTTGCAGTGTCCAGAGGTTGTCGAGAATGAAAGTTATGTTTTCACTGTTGGAAAACGGGTTGA
The DNA here is from genome assembly GCA_004027655.1 of Graphiurus murinus. NCBI lineage: Eukaryota > Metazoa > Chordata > Mammalia > Rodentia > Gliridae > Graphiurus > Graphiurus murinus. The sequence continues at coordinate 7,552 of PVLC010019217.1, read as the reverse complement.
CAAAATCACTTCAGGCTCCTGCTGTTTACAATACATACTCTGACAAATATGCTGGTTAAGGAAAGAATTATTTCCAACTTGCTCCCTTTGGCAGGTAAAAACGAAGACAAAAGTTGGCATATGTGTGCATATGTGGTTCTGTGTATATGTTTTATTTATTTGCTTTTGGTGGTAATGGAAAGCTAGAAATGGATTCATCTGCATTTCCTTTAGATCTTAATAGAAGACATCTGAATAAACTATTTGATTAAACAAAGTAAAAAATACATAAAATATGGTACTCTGGGCAAAGGGTACCTACCCTACCCATTGTCAAACTTGTAAAACACTCACAATTTTTGTTAATAGTAAACAAAAGAAATTCTGGCTGATTTGGGCAGGAAAGTATTTATTTTAAATGACTCAGTGGCTCTCAGAGTCCTCAGGGGGGTTGGAGGACTGGCCACAAGATTTCAAAGCTAGAAAAAAATACTTAAAAATTCTTCATATACAAACCACATGCTATTTGCTATTGCTTTCTTTGTTGGCACCATGATAACTGAACAACGGCTGGTCTGACTAGGACTACTAGTCATCCTTACTGACTAGCATCGTGACTACAAGTAAAGTCCATTGAGCTCTTCACCTCTTTTCCCTATTAGGATCTTGATTGCAGGTCTTTTGAAAAGGTGCATTTAATTAATCGAACCTAACAAATGCTCACTTATGGTTGTGAAAGAAGCTAGAAAATTTGTTATTTGGCCATTTCAGCATCTCTATTAGATCTCCAATAATATGGGAACTTCCTTCTGCATAGATACACAGCAAAGAGACTGAGCAGTCAGAAAGCATTGCAAATTTCCAAGGCATTCTCTTATTGGTATAGTTTGGATCTGGAACATGTCCCAAAGGTTCTTGTATGAGAGGCTTGGTCCCCATCTTGGTGTTAGCTGGTATCAGGAAATGCTGGAACCTTTAAAAGATGGGGCCTAGTTAGTGGTCTTTAGGTTACTGGGTGTGTACCCTTGAAGGGGATTATAAGAACCAATACCCTTCTTCTCTTTTGCTTGCCTGCTACAAGATGAACAGTTTTACTCTGCCAGTGCTCTTCTGCCAATTATGTGCTGCCTCATCTCAGGCACAACACAACAGGGCTAAGAGACCATGGACTGAATCTTCTAGAATTGAGGCCAATTAAACTTTTTCTATTTATGTTGATTATTTGGGTATTTGTTATAGCAACCAAAAGCTAACATACTTATCTACTATGGAGAAGCTTAGATCTTGTACTTTTATATACCTGCTGTTTTGTTCCCTGTTATATGGCATATGGTAGGAACCATTTCCAAGAGCCCTGGAGACATTGCACCTGTATGTCCTGCACCTAAGTCATGTTTTTTACTCTTGAGAAGGAAGAGCAATGTTCTAGCATGCACAGAACATATGCTAATCAGCTGCACTCTTCAGGCACAAATGAGGATAATGTGTTCATTGTTTAGACACTGGAATTGTTCATTACAAAATGACACAGTGTTTGCCAATTTTGTCTTCATTATAAATGTAAATATTAACTGGCGATATGCAAAAGAATACAAAAAGTCAACAGCAATTAATTGGCTTCTGCAGTAATTAGCAACTGTAAGGCAAACACTTAGGAACCGTTGTAATCGTCTGCATTAGGAATACACCTCCTGTACAGATCTAATTAGCAATTTAAATAGTTCAGAAATTATATGCCTCTTGCCTTTACACTCCCTGAAGTACTGTTCATTAATGGGGGAAAAAATTGCTAGTAAATGTCATTTGCATTGTCTTGCATAAGGGCTCTACATCAAAGACTCCGCTATTGCCTTATACTGTATAATTCTGAGCTGTGGCTTGTGGACCAATACAGATGTAATTAGGCAACAATGCCTTTGTAAACATGAGGCACATAAACTGATGGGGGCTTATTTTGCTGTGACATATCCCTTTCATGCTTTATGCACCAAATAAGGAAAAATTATAATAGGGATATACATTTAAAAATAAAGTTTTAAGCCAGGAAATATTTACTCTTTGTGGACCATTGAACTGATAGTAAAAAGTAACATTTAAAAGCCTGTTCAAAAAATTTTAGTCAGTTGTGTGATTTTTAGCAATGAAGCTCATGATCAAGATACTAATGGGTCTTACCTGAGAGACAGATGTGGTAAAATTGCAGCATAAGGATTATATTAATGAAAAAGTGGTTTATTTTATATATTTGTGCCATATATTAAGAATTATGTATAATATAGGTCCACAATAAAAGTCTTCAATATAACTCAGGCATACTACTTAGCAGAAATACCTCAGTCCAACCTGAGATCTCTGGTCACCAAAACTCTGATTTGTGGCGCTCAACATAGTTCCAAGTAAGTGGATTCACATAGTTCTGTTGTGAATCACAATTTTTAGTTTAAAAACAGGAGGGAATAAAATGCCTAGGTGAGACTTTGGGACTACAGAGATTTTAAAGATTCAGATAAGAATTGTTTAAGGTTTTTAATTAATTAGTTGGGTAAAAAGAAAGAAGGTTAATAATAAATTTTAGAGAGATAGTCAATTACAAGAAGACTGAATCAATATTCAAAGTAGTATCAACATCCTAAGATAAAGAACTAAAACACCAAAGATTATTAAATATAATTGGGGTTAATGAACAAACTTGTTCTTGGTTTCAAAATAAAAGATATAAACAAAACTGATAATTTTTTAAAAAATATATAAACCTTGTAAATGCCACAGTGTGACATGCCTGGCCAAAAAATATATATAACAACATTTTGAGGTAGATTAACCAGAATATAGTATATATAGAAAAATTGGATAATAGCCTCTCTGAATCTTGCAGTAACTAGGTTGTACACTGTGATCAAGTCTGGTGCCATATTTTAACAAGGATAGAAACTAGCTGGAACATGTCAAACACTATCAAGAAGAATGGAGCATCTGAAGCCATGTCTTATGAAAAATGGTTGATGAAATTTGTGACACCACATATAAAAAGATAAGACTTCTCCAGAATGGCCAGATAATTATTCTGCCTGGTCTCACTAAGACGGACTTGGGATTAACACAATAAGATTGCTTGGTGATTTTAACTTAATGTATAAAGAAAAAAATTAAACAATTGTAGTTATTAGACAAAAAGGAGGGGTAGTCCTTTACATTAAGTTCTCCTGCTATAACTAAATGTTAGAAAAATCCTGTACTGTTATAACACATTTCTTATATTTTACAATGGTCTCCACATATGATAAAGCAAATGTAAGGAGGAATGCTCATTGCCACCTATTGGTGAAAACAGAGAACTAAATAAAAAAGATTAAAAATCATTTGTTTATTCTGAAGTCAGAATTTATGAGCAAACATAATATTTAATGCTTCTTTTAATAATTATAAATTAAAATCTCTGAGTGGGAGTTGTGTTTATAGTCAACAAATGCCATTTCAATAGAAAAGGACCTATTTTAAAATGAGCATAAAGAAAGGAAAATTATGTGAAACTTTGAAGTATATTATCAACTGTAATAAAAAAAATGTTAATAACATGGGCATCAACCTTTAAGAAGTAAAATAGGATTCATGGTTAGGATGTGTTTGTGTACTTTACGAGAATTTTCATCGTTTGCTTGTTTATAATATCATAAAAGTACAATATTTTTAAACTAAAATATTTAGGAAATTTCAAAAGAATTTATAAGATGAATGATGACAGCACAAGAATTTAATTTCATATTACATTGTTTGTGATATATAAAGCAAACAAGTTGAGTGTTTACAATTGAGTACAAATTGCAAGGTTTGCTTGTTGGGTTTATTAGATTGTCAGTGGAGATAATCTTTGGGATTTAGCCTGTGGGATGCATTAAATTACAGTATTAATGGGTTATTTCATTTCGAGGTCACAATAGAAATATATGAATATGTCTTATAAATACACCTTTCATTTGTCCTGCTAACAATTTAGCAATCACTTACTATATGCTAGCTATGCTACATGTGGAGGATATTCTTGGTCACAGGAGAGGTATAGGCCCTGTCTTTTAAATGCTTATAATCTAATTGGGAGATGGGTAAGGATGACAACAACAAGAAAAAAAGCAGATTCATTTAAGTTGAATGGAAATTGTAAAAAGAACATAAAGTAGAGTCATTTAGGTAGAGAGTGATAGAACCAAAGAACTTTTGGAATGGGTGGTCTGGGAAAGCCTGTGATAAATAGTGGCTATTCACTTCCATTGATATTACGTATCTTAAATGTATACCTATTGGTATTCTTAAATGTAATACCAATGCTGATCTCAGTATCATATATGGGGAAGTTGAGGGAGTGGGGGAAGTTCACCAAGTGCTGTGTGCATGTATTTCCCTATCATTCTGAACTATATTAGGATGTGAGACTATAATGAATCAATAAAAGTATGTAAAATAGTGGTTATTTATGCACAATTTGCAATTAAATATCTTTAATATGTTTTCTGATCAACTAATAATTCATGTCTGAACAAATATATCTGACATCTAATGGTTACCAGTGGCTGTGCATTTACCTGCCCTGATAATTCTAACCAACTCCAGAGTGACTGACAGACCTATTAATCACTTAGAGAATTGAATGAAGACATATAAAGAATAGAATGCCAAAGAATGAAAAGACATGAAAAAAAAAGGAAGTGGATCTTAGGCATTAAAGTAAGAGCTAAAATTGCAAAACTCTTAGAAGAAAACAGTGGAGTAAATTTCTACAACCTTAGATTAGGCAATGGCTACTTAAATATAACGCAAAATCATGAAGTGTAAAATCATGAATGTAAAATGGATAAATAAGATTTCAGCAAAATAAAAAAAAATCGTGTTGCAAATAACAGCAAGAATGTGAAAGACAACTGATAGAGTGAGAGAAAATATTTGTAAATAACATTTATTAGTGATTCATAGTTAGCCTATATAAAGAACTCTTACAATTCAATTATAGAATACTAATCTAAGCCGGGCATGGTGACCCACACTTGTATTCCTAGTACTTGGGAGGCTGAGACTGGAGGATCACAGGTTTGAGAACAGTCCCAGCAATTTAGTGAGGCTCTCAGCAACCTAGTGAGACCCTATCACTCTGGGAATGTAGCTCAGAGGTAGAATGCTTCTGGGTTCAATTCCCAGTACCAAAATAAAATAAAATAACAAAATAAAATATTAATATAACTGAAAAATGTTGAAGAGACTTTTTTTTTTTGGTGAAGATGTACAGATGTCCAATGAGTACACTAACTAAAAGATGCTCAATATCACTAGTCATTAAGAGTATGCTAATCAAAACCACAATGAGATACCATTTCAGATGTACTAGAATAGAAAATAACCAGTGTTAGCAAAGATATGCATAAATGTGAACTTTTATGTATTGCTGCTAGGGATGTTATATGGTGTTTTCACTTTGGGAAAAAGGTTTGGCCATTCCTCAAAAGGTTAATCATAGAGTTACCCAAAGACACAGCAATTCTACTTCTAGTTATGAACCACAGAAAATCTTGAACATCAACGTTCACAGCAGCATTATTTGTAATAGACAAAAAGTGGAAACATCACTTCCCTCCTCCATGATGTGAGAGCGACTTCCGGCCTCCATCATGTGAGAGATGCTTCCATTCTCTATGACAGGCGAGCAGCTTCCGTCCTCCGTGATAGGAGAGGACTTCGCTCCTCCGTGATGTGGGAGCAGCTTCCATTCTCTATAATGTGGGAGCAGCTCCTGGCCTCTATGATGTAAGAGCGATTTCTGTCCTCCATGATGTAAGATGATGGTCCCTGTTGTGAGAGCAGCTTCTGAGCCCTGTGATGTGGGAGCCACTTATGGCCTCCATAATATGCTCCGTGCCGCCAGAGCTATTGATATTTATGCTTCGGAGCTGGCCTTATGGACTGAAACTTCTGAAATTGAGCCCCAATAAATGTTTCATCAATTAAAAAATAAAATAAAATAAAACAACCAAAATATCTACTAACTGATGACTGGGTAAATGAAATGTAGTTTATTCATACAATAGAGCAGTATTCAACAATGAAAAGGAATTAAGTACTGTTGGATGCTACAATGTTGTTGAACTTTGTGAGCCTTATACTATGTGAAGGAAGCCAGTCATAAAGGTCATAAAAGGCACTGAGCATAGTGGAGCACATCTGTAATCCCAGTACTTGGGAGTCTGAGACAGGAGAAACTCAGGTTCAAGGCCAGCCTCAACAACTTAGCAAGACCCTGTTTCCAAATAAAAAGGGCTGGGGATGTAGCTTAGAGGTAGAATGCCCTTGTATTCAATACCCAGTACCAAAGTAGTACAAAAGACTACAAAATAAATTATTCATATACAGCATCCAGGATAGGCAGATATACAAAGACAGGTAAGTAGATTAGTGGATGCATAGATCTAGATGGTTGAACAGTGACTACAAATGACAGCAAAGTTTCTTTTGAGGTGATGAAAATTTTCTTAACTTAGTTAAAGTACTGTGAGTATAATAACACCACTGAATTTTGAATTTTAAGTGGGTGAATTTTATGACTTATGAATTATATCTCAATAAAGATGTTTCCAGACATGCAGTAAATAAAAGCAATGAGCCGGTGGAAGCCTTGAGTAAACAAAGTTAGGAAAATAATGTATTACAAAGAAATAGTGACTATCAGCAATATACGGAAATAGAAGTTTACAGGAAGACAGATGGAAGTTGAGTCATGTGAATGTTGATTTATTGAGACTAGTATTTCTGAGGGCTCACTATTAAAGTTTCTGTTTGGGCAGGAGAGCTATTTTTCTGTGTTGGACAGTGATATAGAATATTACCACTGTGTTCCAGCTAAGTAGGGCTACAGAGAGGACCTACTATGTTCTTAGTCTCCTGATACACTAATAGTAAATTTTGACTATCTGAGACAACTCTGGAACTTGTCTGTTTCTCACAACCAGAAAATATTACCAAAAGAACATGTTCTGATTTGTGCCTGCTTTGAAGATAAAATTTTCTAGTTGATTTTAACAGAGTATCATTGAAATAGTTAATAAAAATGACTTGAACATTTTTCTAGTTATGTGTCACAGAAAAAATTTAAAACAGTAGATAAAATGATGCAGTCATTTAGCTTTAAGAAAAGCTCAGTATGAAGTAATTATTATTTTCTTTATTTCAATTTCATCAATCACTCAAAGAATCATTTTTATAATTAAAAATAATAAGTAAAATGATATTATATATCCATGAAATATTTTATTTATATATAAAATATAATTACTTATAATACAAATTCAAAAAGTGTTATGATAAAATTAAATCATTCTCAATTGTTGGTGTCAGCTGAATTTGGTACAATTATTTTGTATTTCAGTATAACCTAACAAAAGTGAAAAATGCTTAGTCATTTGGCTCAGTGAAATTTACATTTGAGAATTTATGCTACATTAAAATTCAAATGAAAGAAAAGATAATCTTTCCTGTCTCTCTAAATGTCCAATAATAAGGAAATGGCTAAGCTAATTATAATATATTCATTCAT
>PVLC010019216.1:0-30974 GCA_004027655.1 Graphiurus murinus | reverse complement strand
CCCCAGCCCTATTTTTTATTCTTTATTTTGAAACCGAGTCTCACTAAGTTGCGGAGTGCTTCACTAGGTAGCTGAGGCTGGCCACGAACCCGGATCCTCCGGTCTCAGCCTCCCGAATGCTGGGATTACAAGCGTGTGCCACCACGCCCGGCTCAAAATGCACACTTTTTATAAAGTGTGAATGTGTGTGTGTGTGTGTGTGTGTATGTGTGTGTGTTTCTGGGGACTGAACCCAGAGGCATTCTACCTCTCAGCTGTAGCTTCCACTCTTTTATATTTGACTTTGAAACAGGGTCTCATTAAGTTGCTGAGGGCCTTGTTAAATTGCTGAGGCTGACCTCAAACCCGAGATCCTCCTGTCTCAGCCTCCCAAGTACTGGGATTACAGGCGTGGGCTACCATGTCTGGCTTGATTTTTTTCCCCCCTTAATGGCTTTCCAGTGTCAATAATTTGCCTCCCCCCTTCCGAGGATCTACACTGGTTAGACTGAAACTTATGTTTTCAAACTGCTTATATTTTGACCATCCTGTCACCTAAGGAATGAGTAGTTTGTATCCAGCCTTGAGTACAAGGGACAGAATGCTAATTGTTTACATCACTTAGTCGCATGGGGTAGACACAGCAGGTAGAGTAGATAACAAAGTTGCCATACCCCTTACCAGTTTTCAGGCAACAACGACATATTTGCCTTTTGTGACAAAGTAACAGGGAGCGGACATCTCTATGCCCTCAAATGTGTGAAAGCAGCACAGCCTTAATCGCCTTAGACAGAGAGAAACAGCTGCGGCGAGGCTGGCACTTGCCTAAGTCCGCCTCCTGCTGGAACACCTGCTCGGGTCCCCCACCTGCCCAGGACACCTGCCTGGTCCTGCACCTGCCCAGGTCCCCCTTGCACCTACAGCACCTGCAGGTTCCGCCCCCGCCCGGGGCTCCTGCCCAGGTGGTGCACCTGCCCCGGACACCTTCGCAGGCCCCCCTTCTGCCTTGAGTACTTGCCCCGGGTCCCCCACCTGCCCAGGACACCTGCCTGGTCCTGCACCTGCCCAGGGCGCTTTTCTGGGTGGCGCACCTGCCCTGGACACCTGCCCAGGTCCCCGTCCAGCCTGGACACCTGCCCCGGGGGCCCCACCAGTCCGGGACGTGCACCTGCCCGGGTCATGCCCCTGCCAGACCCCCAGCCGCCGGTACCCGTGGGCGACGCGGCCGCCCTCCGCCCGATCCTGGGGTGCAGCTGCAGGGTTCGTCGGGTGCCCGCCCCGCCGCGCGTCCTCCCAGGGGCCAGGGCGCGGGCACAGACCGCGCGCCGCCGCCACTCACCAGATACCTGCCGTTCGGGGAGAACCTGCAGAGCAGGCTGGAGAGCTTAAACACCTCCGAGAAGTTCATGCCGCCGCCGGCAGCGGCCCGGACTAGCGCCCAGAGCCCGCCGGGATCCCGCTGCAGCCCGCAACCGCCGCGCCGCGCCGCGCCGCAGCCGGAACCCGGGCGGCGGAAGTGAGCCGCAGCCAATCGGCGCCGCGGACGGCCGCGCGGCATTGTGGGGCTGGGAGTCCGCGCTCCCGCCCGAGCCTTGAAAGCCCCGCCCACCGCCCCTCCCAGCGCGGGCCGCCGGAGCTGCAGGCTAGAGGCGGCATGCGTAGCTAAATCCGAACTTACGATAAACAACGAATCTTTCGTAGAATAAATATGTTTCTAAATACTGAGGGCAGACTTAGACTAAAAAATTTCTCGCTTAGCAGGGCGTGGTGGCGCATGCCGCCAGCAATCCCAGTACTTGGGAGGCTGAGACAAGAGGATCGCAGGTTTGAGACCAACCTCAGCAACTTAGCGAGACCCTGTTTCAAAACAAAACAAACTGGCCCAGAGGTGGAATGTCCCTGGGTTCGATCGCCAGTATAAAAAAATTTACTTGTTTAAATTCAAATTTAACCTAGCGAGCTGTGTGCGTGGGCACATACATATATTTATGTGTAAATAGTCACGAGTGAGTATATATTTCTATGTATGTTAACACTTTAATATATAATAGTATCTTTACATATATCATTTTGTTAATAAACTTGTACATTTCGTTTTGCTTGGGTTTTTGCTTCCTTTTGCTAAGTCGATCTCCACCTGCAGCGCGACCTTCATTTAATGCCCCGGCGCTTCTCAGATCAAGGACAGAACGAATTAGGGACGAGGGCACTGGGGATTGAACCCAGGGCGTTCTGCCTCTGAGCTACATCCCCAGCCCTTTTTATTTATTTATTTATTTATTTATTTATTTATTTATTTATTTATTTATTTATTTATTTTTGAAACAGGCTTTCACCAAGATGGTGAGGGTCTTGCTAAATTGCTGAAGCTGACTTCAGACCCACGATCTACCCTCCTGTCTCAGTCTCCCAAATACAGGGATAGCAAGCGTGCGTCACCACGCCCAACTGAAGACAGAACAAATTTGACATTTGACATTGACAGGGCAGAGCCTGAGTGTGGATCACCGGCGCCCGCCTGTTTCGCACACCGGCTTGGACACGCGGGAAAGAGGACTGCGTCCTCGGGGCCATATTCGGGGACCACCAGCAGGGCCCGGCACGGATGAGAGCCAGCCCCCGCACAGGCGCGTGCTCTGCCGACCGCCCTCGCGCCCGGTGGAGCGCCTACACCTCTCACCCACCCGGCACAGGGCCTCCCCCATTCCCTGGCTCACGCCTATCTTTAGTCAAGTCTGCCGGGTCGGCCGGGGTCTCTGCCACTCACAGGATCGCGCAGACACTAACACCGGATTTGGCCCCTGTGTTGGGAATGCCGACCCCAGGCCTGCGTCGTTCTGCACCTCCCAGTGTCTAGTCCCCGGCCTACTCCCCACCGCTGTATCCAACTCCCCTGGAACGAACCAAGAACGAAGGGAGGAGGGTGCCTGCCCCTGTCCTGCGGGCAGGGTGCTGACTGGCCTTCCCATTCAAAACCAGACCTAAATTGGTCTTTGCGTTTCCACCCTGAGCCTGGCAAACCATAGATGAACAGCACCGCGGTGTGCGAGTCTGCCTGGCGCCAGATCGGGTGGGTCCGGGTGCGGCTGGAGAGGCCGGTCTGTACCAGCCCGGCTCGGTAGCCATGGCCCGCCTTCCAAGGAATGGGACCCCGGCGCACAAGGGGCATCGGTGCCGAGCTAGATAAGGGGTCCTACAAGCAGGAAAAGGCAGCGCAGGGCAGGTTCCTGCCTCTGGGTGTCATTCCAGCTAGACCTGTGTCAGGTTCTCCAGCCAAGGCCTGGCAGACCCGGATGAGGCCCCGGAGGCTCCCACCTGCCCAGCGAGGGGAAGGGAGGGGAGAGACAGAGGAGCAGCAGGGGTTTGGACCAGAGGGAGGGACGCCCCTGCCTAACCCAAAGCTGTTCTTTGCAGCTTAGAACAGTTTCAGGCTCAGGGGCACTGCGCCACTGAGAATACCCGCACACACCTTTGCAAACAACGAACAGAATCGAGTGCCTCGGGGCGAGATACCGCGCCCGCCCAGAGAGCGCGGGGCAGGGGCCCAGGAGAGCTCGCATCTCGGAGTCACTCCTTGGGGGCCTAGGCCCCATCCTCCGGCTGGAGTCTGAAGGGTCGCACGCAGAGAGTGTCCAGGGTCCTCTTTGCCGGCCTCGGCTAGATGAATGGAGTGGGTGTCCACACCTCTTGGCAACCCTCACCAGCGTGCCCTGTCTGCCGCAGTCAGCGCAGACCCGGGCGGAGCATCCCTACCCTGCGCCAGGCACTTGCTCTGCCCCTTGGATTCCAAGCGCACTTAGTGGGAGCAGCGGGGAGAGCCCGGGTGTCAGGGAAGATGGGGCGTCGGGGAGAGGAGACGGGCGGAGCGCGTTGGAAAGCAGAGAGACTGCACCTGTGCCCGCTCCCGCCGCTCCCGCGCGCCCTTGCTGGCGCCCTCAGACCCGCCGAAGGTCGCCGTCCCCTCTCTCTAGCCCGAGGGCCCCGGTGCCAGCCCCGCGTCCAGCCCCGCACAGACGATCTCGCTGGGGCTCGGCGGGGACCACGCGCGCCAAACGGCGGCGGGAAGGAGCGCGCTCCGGGACCCCGACTCGGACACCGCCAGCTGGGGAGGCGGAGCGTGGGTGGAAGATAGGGATCCGGCCTGGCCCTCCTGCTGCCACCGCTGAGCGCCCGCGCTGCCTTCCCGCCGCCGGGCTGCGAAAGGCGCTAACGCCCGAGGCCGCTCCCCTCCCGGCGGCGCCTCCCCTCCCCGCGCCCATAAAACCCGCTTCGGGGCCGGGCTGCCCGCGCCGCCTCCCCGCCCGCGGCCGCCTGGAGACCCGCGGCCGCTCCGCGCCCACCGAGGGGTACGCGGCGAAGCCTGGCCAGCTCGCAGGCCGGCCTGGACTCCGATGCCCCGGGCTCCGGCCGCACCAGGTAGGCAGCTCGGCGCCCCGCGTGGAGCGTCGGCGGCGAGGCTGGGTTCCGCTCTCGGGGGCCGGGGCTCGCGGCTCTGAAGCTGAGAATTGGGGGCTAGGAGGAACCCGGGCACGAGCTGGGAATGGTTGACACGAGGTTCCTGGAGAACCCGCGCCAGGGGCAGGAGTCAAGTCCCCGGGGCGATGCGTGTGTCCCACTAGAAGCGCGGGCTGACTCTAGTGACCAGAGCCGCCCCGCAGGGTTCCTAGATGGCCTTCCCCGGGCTTGGCTCTCTCCACCCCGCCAGGCCGGCGAGTGCTATCGGGGAAGAGGCTAGGTCTCGGGGTCCAGTTCAGGTGCAAGTTGGGAGATAAACAGGGAACCAACAAGCTCCTCCCCGCGGGGGCCCTCAAGTCTCCCACTCCCCACGAGGCACTACCCATCCCAAGGCTTTAGGGCGTTAGTTCCCCGACTCCCCGCAAGGCTGAGGGCGACCAGGGCCCTTCCCTGGACCTGGAAACCTAACCGACAGAAGCCTGGACCGCTAAGAGGCCAGGGCGGCTAGGTGGGTTGTGAGGTTTTGAGTTTCCCTGAATCTCTCCTGCCCCGCCCCAGCAGCCGCGTTCCTTCTGGACTGGGGCAGCTATTATTACCTTCTTGCTCAGCTGGTGTCTTCCGCTGGCCATTAAGGGATAAGCCCAGGTCTGCATAAGTAGCGGGGGTGACAGGCGGCTTCAGCCAAGGAGGGTCAGGAAAGCCCTGCCCCTTGGTGTTCCGACCAGAGGTCGCTTGGTTCCGTCTGTGCTGGGGTCTGTTTATCAACTGAGGGATCACCTGGGACCTGAGTCTCATGAGCTTGGTATGTTGTTGTTGTTGTAGTGGTTGTTGTTTTCCATGGTTGCTGTTTATTTGTTCCATCTTGGTAATTCGCTTTGTGTGGGGTGGGGGGGCAAGGAAATAAAACCAAAATGCATTTTACCCTTGGATGTGCTCTGAAAGTTGAGCCATCCATCTTTGATTTATTGGGCAAGAGATCAAAGGCATGACATGGAAAACAAAAGGAAATGTTTGGAATTCTGCACTATATGAATGTATAGATCATGTATGTCATTTTAAAAATAAGGTAAGGTTAAAGAAAAAAAAAAAAAAAAAGCTCAGGCACTAAGAGCTCCAAAGTTATTGCTTCCTAGCAGTCCAGCCGCCTGAGCTGAGCTACAGGTGGACCTGGGATCAGCGCGGGCCCCCGAGGAATGGCCACAGGCTGCGGAGCCCATCCTGAGGTCCTTGTAGTGAGGGCTACGGGGACCTGGAGCCGTCTCCTACCTCTGAGCAGCCCCATGGAAGAGCCAGTCTGCTGCTAAGGTTAATCTAGTGTGTGTCGAAGTCAGCACTCTGGGCCTCATGTCCCTTTTCTTGCCCGTGGATCTCAGGCCAGTTACTTAACCCATTGGAGCCTCAGTTTACCCATCTGTAGAGGGGGTTGGGAGAACAGTGAATAAGATGGTGTCTCTGAAGTGCTACTGCCAAATGGGATGCTTCTTGGTCCTAGGGGCTGGTCCAGGGATGAGAGGCCCAGGAGCCCTGGGGGGAGGGCCGGTTCCCTGGGAGTGGACGTGCATCTCCCTGGGGGGAGGGGGCGGGAATGGCAGGGAGGCAGGAATCTGCCTGTGGCCGGGCGGAGGCTGATGGCATCTGTTGGTGGCATGGGTGCCTCAGCCTGGTGTGTATTTATAGAACACGCCCCACCCAGGTTTAGGAATGGGTGTATAACATTGAGCACATGTTAAGGAACACAGCTAAAATACAGACGAAAAGGGGAGACTGAGGCTAGAGGAGGGGTGACAAAGGCTTCAGCACTCAGAAGAGGCCCTGCATATGCCCAGCGACCCGCTAACCTTCGACTCTGAGCGCCCAAGAGTGAAATCATTCTCTTCTCTGTTCATAAAAAGCTGTATATTCATCCCGAGGAGAGACAGTTTCTCATTACTTGAGGACAACGTGTCATTCAGAAACTTATACAAATGATACTGTATACATGGCCAACCTTGGCTTTGCAAAAAAAAATCAGAAGCAAGTCACGATTTTATGGCAGACCTTTCTTGCCCAATTAGGTAAGGACTATTTAAAAATGTTTTAAAATACGTTATTTCACCATGATTTCACCTCGATAGCAAAAAAGAAACTGAGATGAGTAATTACATGACAATGACTAGTTCCCTGTTCCCCGTCCACTCCAATGTGGCTTTCGTCTGATCTGGTGACAACTATTAACCGATCGATGGTATCATCACCTGCTAACCAACCGCTCGCTGTAGGGAAGCAAGTGATAGCCAAGCTCTCTACCTGCCCCCACCTGTCCACCTGTGGCCAGGATGCCTTTGCAGACCCGGCACTTGCTCTTTTTTTTTTTTTTTTTTTTTTCGCAGTACTGGGGATTGAACTCAGGGGCATTCTACCTCCAAGCTACGCCCCCAGCCCTATTTTTTATTCTTTATTTTGAAACAGGGTCTCACTAAGTTGTGGAATGCCTCACTAGGTAGCTGAGGCTGGCCGAGAACCCGGATCCTTCGGTCTCAGCCTCCCAAATGCCGGGATGACAAGCGTGCGCCACCACGCCCGGCTCAGGCACTTGCTCTTCAAGAGTGCTTTTTCTGGCCAGGTGTGGTGGCACACGCTTGTCATCCCAGTACTTGGGAGGCTGAGACTGGAGGATCCAGGTTTGTGGCTAGTCTCAGCTACTTAGTGAGGCCCTCCGCAACTTAGTGAGACCCTGTTTCAAAATAAGGAATAAAAATTAGGGCTGGGGATGTAGCTCGGAGGTAGAATGCCCCTGGGTTCCATCCCCAGTACTGCAAAATAAATAAATAAATAAAGATAGGGAAAGAAAGAAAGGAAGGAAGGAAGAAAGAGTGCTTTTTCTGGACACACTACCCCACATCTGGGGCCCCGAGAAGGGAGTGGTCAGATAAACTATTGTTCACGAAGCACCTGTAACATCTGGTATGTGCTTGGCGTGCCCCTGGGACCTGGTACTTGGCTAAATAATTTACCTTTCCCCCTGTAATCCTCATAGCAGCCTGTCGACACAGATACTACAATCTGCCCCTTTTCAGATGAGGAAGTGGAGGCATTGACGGGCTCCTAGTAGTTTTCAAATTCTGGAGGCACCAGGTAGTTTTAATTCCATTTATAAAGGGTATAATTTACCAGATTGTTGTCAGCTAGAACTAGTTTCTTCACAGAGTTCTAGAAATTCCTGCCCAGTCCAGCGCTATTTGTGTGTGTGTGTGTGTGTGTGTGTGTGTGTGTGTGTGTGTTACTGAGGATGGAATCCAGGAGAGCTCTACCATCAGCCCCCCCATCCCCGTTCCAACCACCTTTATTATTATTATTATTATTATTATTATTATTATTATTATTATTATTGTTGTTGTTGTTATTCTGGGGATTGAACCCAGAGGCAGTCTACCTCCAAATTACATCCCATCCCTTTTTGTTTTGAAACAAGGTCTCACTGAGTTGGTGAGGGTCTCACTAAGTTGCTGAGGCTGGCGTTGAACTTGCAATCCTCTTGCTGACACCTCCTGAGTTGCTAGGATTACTGGTATGCACCAAAGCACCTGGCTTCTTGAGTTTCTTTGAGTTTTGGTTTTGGTGTGTGGTACTGGAGATTGAACCCAGAGGCATTTTACCTCTGAATTACATCTTCCTCCCTCCCTCCCCCTTTAAACAGTGTCTTTCTAAGTTGCTGAGGCTGGCCTTGGACCTGTGATCCTCCCATCTCAGCCTCCTGAGTCATTAGGATTAAAGGCAGGGGCCACCACATCCAGTTCCATGAGTTTCTTTGAAGACAGAACACTTTAGAGTTATAGCTACTTTTAAAAGCTTTCAGGAAAGCATCACATTAAAACAATTAATTATGAATGATGAAAGATTTAAGGTGGGAATGGTTACAAAGCTGATGAGAGCGCATCATACTGCAATTGGTACAGAAATTTTGTTATTTCTATAACATTTAAAGGAAATCACTAGAATTATGACTTATACAAGATGTACCAGATTTCTTGGAATGTCATGTCATTTTTGGAACTCATATTAAAAACTTATATCCACACAGATGTAACTCAAAGAAGGTTAACTTATTTGTTACTTATTTGACAACACTTCCCATGCACAGGGACACATCAATAAGTCTAATCAGCAGAAAAGCTCTCTGCAAGGAAAAATAGAATTTTTTTTTAGATATTCCAGAGGCCCCATCTGAAAAATCCCAAAGCTAATTAGAAGAGAGGACTTAATTTGATGTTGGAAAGTTATCACAATATCAAAAGGTTAAAACGCTTGGCTAAATAGCATCTCAGAATATCATAAAGTAATACTTATGTGCCATTTAACCAAAGAAGGAGTTAATACTTCAGATGAATACAGAAAGTTGCATAGCTTTGTACAACCTTGGATCTTTTAATAGTGAAAATTTAATATTTATAAGTAGCCAGAGACCTAATAAAGGCAATACAAAGCACAGGAAATTATTGGGGTAAAATACAAAATCTTGGCTTCCTTGATAGATGACTTCAATGGCGAAGAGAACCCTTTCACGACCTTTTTTCAAGAGCAAACTGATCCTCTGATAAAAATGTTGTTGCTTTAAAGAAGATCAAACTCAGCTGGGTGGTACACCCCTGTAATCCCAGTACTTGGGAGACTGAGCCAGGAGAATTGCAGGTTTGAGGACAGCCTCAGCAAGTAGTGAGACTCTCATCAACTTAGCGAGACCCTGTTTCAAAATAAAAACAAAAGGGCTGGGGGTGTAGCTCAGTGGTAGAATGCCCCTAGGCTCAATCCCCAGGAAACACACACACACACACACACACACACACACACACACACACACACACATCTATTGATAAAATAAGGGTTAAATAAACAATTTTTTATTTAACAATTATTCAAAATTTTTAATAAACAATTTTATTTTTATTTTGTTAAATAAAATAAAAAATAAAATTGGGCTGGGGGTGTAGCTCTCACATAGAATGCCCCTGAGCTCATTCCCCTGTACCAAACACACACACACAAATCAAACTCTAGCTTTGTATCAATTTAATCTTCATCTTTCTTCTTTCTCCTCTTCCTCCTTTCTGTCCCTCTCATTTTCAGTGCCGGGGATAGAACCCAGGACCCTAGGCAAATATTCTACCACTGAGCTATACCTCCAGCTCAATTCAGTTTCCTGTGGATGTTAAGACTCATTTTAAATCTTTGTAATGAATTCAGTGTCAGCCAACTTGATCACACAAGGGTCTCTCTCCCCCCTCTCTCTCCCCTTTCCAACTCTCTATATCCATTTAATTTTCTTTTCTTTTCTTACTTCATTCTAACAATGTTTAAGTATCCTCCAAACTCAACACACTCTCCAGAACAAAAAAAACATGTCCTATGGCTTTCTTTCTTTCTTTCTTTCCTTCTTGCTTCCTTTCTTTTTTGCTACTGGAGATTGAACCCAGGGGCATTCTACCTCTGAACTACACCCCGAGCTCTATTTTATTTTTATTTTGAAACAAGGTCCTACTAGGTTGATGAAAGTCTCACTACTTGCTAAGGCTGTCCTTGACCCTGCAATCCTGCTATCTCAGCCTCCCAAGTACTGGAATGGCAAACGTGCACCACCACACCTGCCTCCCAACAGCTTTTTTTTTTTTTTTTTCAAAGCATACCTTGCTTTTCTTGCTTGCAGACATGTTTCTCCTGTTACTTCTAGCAGGGTTAATTACATATATTAATTAGAATTTTAACTCTTGGTAACCCTCATTTCAAGTGGGAAAGTAGGAAGTTGTGAACTATGTCACCAGCATTCTATAGACCAGCAAGTCTGTGAATACACCATGTCATATTTTCTACAAATGTACACTCCTTGTAGGATAGTTTCCCAATGTGGCACAGAAGATGTTCACTAACAGACCAAAATATATATATATATTTTTTTTTTGCAGTACTGGGGGTGGAATCCAGGGGCATTCTACCTCCAAGCTATACCCCCAGCCCTATTGTTTTGTTCTTTATTTTGAAACAGGATCTCGCTAAGTTGCAGAGGGCCTCACTAAGCAGCTGAGGCTGGCCGGGAACCTGGATCCTTCGGTCTCAGCCTCCCAAATGCTGGGATTACAAGCGTGCGCCACCATACCTGGCTCAATTTAGTAGAATTTTAAAGGAGTAAGCTACCCAAGTGATTTGGAAAACAAGTTTTGAAGCATGAGTATTTTTTATTTTTCTGGTACTGGGGATTGAACCCAGGGACATTCTATCTCTGAGCTACATGCCTAGCCCTATTTTTATTCTTTGTTTTGAAACAGGGTTTCCTAAGTTGCCAAGAGCCTCTCAAAGTTGCTGAGGCTGGCCTCAAACTTGTTATCCTCCTGTTTTAGCCTCTCAAGTACTGGAATTATAAGCATGCACCACCACACGCAGCTAAATCTTGTTTTTAAACAAAGCTAGCTATCATCTGAAGTTACTTCCCTGTTAAACATTTTCGTAGCATGTATGTGTTAGGCAAGTATCCAGAAAGCAAAACCCTGAAAGTTCCACACGTGTTTGTTTTACTGCCATGCTGATACCTAGGAGCGAATGGGCACCTGCCTCTTCATCCCCGAATGAGTGCACAGTTAGCCAGCCAGCCAGTACCACAAAAAAAAAAAAAAAAAGCCAAACAAACAAAACAATATTTAAAAAAAAAATGTCTTTTTATCAGGTTTTTGGCCAGACAAACAGTAAATGTTCCTGGTGGTACTGAGCTCTCGCCCCCTTTGTCTTCCTATAAGTTGACTCAGCACCAAAACCAGGAAGACTTTTATGACAACCACAGTCTACAGAGTTATCCTCAAAAGACGGTGCAGAAACGGAAGCCCCCATGATCCAAAAGTTCATGCCTAGAGATACCTAAGAAAGATAGACCTCCCTGCGCTGCACACCATCTCCTAGGCAATGGGGGCGGGGTTGAGCATGCACCTGCTGGTCCGTGACAGACCCTGGGCAGGTACTGGGGGAGGACACGCTGCCAGCCTAACCAGGTGGCCAAGGCTGAGGGGACAGAAGCCCGAAGGGATCAGAACCTCTTGTTTAGACCAACTCCCAGGAGAGCCAGACCAGCAGAGGAGCCATTTGAATGCCTGCCTGCTGCAGCCAACATGGCGCCCCAGCTGGCCAAGACCCCAGCGTGACCTGGCTGGTCACAGAGCCACGCGCTCAGGACATAACACAAGGCAAAGGGAGACCCTCACCCTGTTCTCGTCCTGTCCTCAGTAAAGTTTGTCTACACAGATGCAGTCTGGTGAGAACCCTAAACTCACCAGTCTGTGAGTCTGATAGCCTCACGGGGTCATCATCTGTCTCCTGCCTGCGATTCTCCTCTTCCAGGCAAATGACAGGAAGACAGAGACAAAGGGACATCTACGGCCATCTCAGGAAAGGAAAGGTAGGAATCAGAAAACATGCGTTCTTGTACCAATCAGAGCCCACCGGGGTTGGGGCTGCAGCTCACTTGCCTGGTATGCAGGGCAAAGGGGGGAGCCCACACACACACACACACACACACACACACACACACACTTCCTCTTGCTAATCTAAACTAGGAAAGGACCAAAGACCCCAGCCTACTCAGTTTCACCACTCTGAGGCAGGACCTGGGAGCCTGGCGTGGTGAGAATTCTTACCTCAGGGTCAGGGGCCATTCTGTCAGAGGGTCCCCACATCCTGTGACTGAGTGACTGAGATAGGCCTGGAGTGAGCCGGTCCTTGTCTCTGAAGTCCCTTCATAGTCACCAGCCTGTAGGGGAGAAGAAACGACATAGACGAACAGGAGAAAAATCCAATTTTATTTTTTTTGCAGTACTGGGGATTGAACCAGGGACATTCTACCTCCAAGCTACACTCCCGGTCCTATTTTTTATTCTTTATTTTGAAACAGAGTCTTACTAAGTTGTGGAGTGTCTCACTAAATAGCTGAGGCTGGCCTTGAACCTGTGATCCTCCTATCTCAGCCTCCCAAGTACTGGGATGACAAGCGTGCAGTACCACTCTCGGCTGAAAAAATCCATTTTGATTGCACACATATGCCCAGGAATCGCACATAAATTTGAGGATCTGATAGTGGCTTACATGTCACCCTGAGATGCAAAGGGAACCGAAGCTTGGGGCTTCTGGGGTGCTGGACAGAGGTGGAAGAGTGAGGGGAGCGGGTGGCGTAGCAGATATCTTGCTGGACATATGCAAAGTTGTCTAGAGCCGCTGTTCCTGCTATGGACGCCTTTACTGATAAGCATTTCCTTTATAGAAGCCGACTTTCCCTACAAAAGGGCGGCTTTTCAGAGCCGCTGTGTCTGCCCCTCAAAATAACCAGTGAAATAGTCGATGTGCCCAAGAGATGTCTGCTGGGGCAGTGCGTCCCAGCTCCTTGCAGTCACACTTTGGGGGTGATTATCCTGAACCCCAACATAGGTTTCAGGGTTATGGAGGGGACAGTGTGGGCATTAGAGGGACACTCCATAATCTGTGAAGATGGAACCAGCTTCCCCCCAGAGCAGACCTGGGTGGGCTGATGAGGAAGGGGGGCTCTGGGGTGAGGACAGCTGGCTCTTCCCGCCCTCCTGGGGATCCTCAGAGGAAGGGAAACTCTCTTTTCTAAGGGAAATTTACCTCTGGTTGTCCCCTGTATTTGGGGAAGAAGAATGAGTGATAACTACAGCAGGAAACATTGCTATGGCAGTTTCTTTGCTGTAAATGCATGATATAGATAAATGCTTTTCTTTTCTCTTTCTTCCTTTCCCCCTCCCTCCATCCCTCCTTTCCTTCCTCCCTCCCTTCCTTCCTTCCTTCCTTCCTTCCTTCCTTCCTTCCTTCCTTCCTTCCTTCCTTCCTTCCTTGCAGTACTGGGGATTGAACCCAGGGGCATTCTACCTCCAAGCTACATCCCCAGTCTATTTTTTTTTTTTTTTTTTTTTGCGGTACTGGGGATGGAACCCAGGGGCATTCTACCTCTGAGCTATACCCCTACCCCTATTTGTTATTCTTTATTTTGAAACAGGGTCTCACTAAGTTGCGGAAAGCCTCACTAAGTAGCTGAGGCTGGCCATGAGCCTGGACCCTCCTGTCTCAGCCTCCCAAGTACTGAGATTACAAGCATGCTCCACCATGCCTGGTTCCCAGCCCTATCTTTTATTCTTTATTTTGAAATGGGGTCTCACTAAGTCACAGAGAGCCTCACTAAGTAGCTGAGGCTGGCTGTGAACCTGTAATCCTCCTGTCTCAGCCTCCCAAGTACTGGGATTACAAACATGTGCCACCACGCCCAGGTAGCGGTTCTCTTTTCTAACCTGGGGCTTATTTCCTGCATTTACAGATAGAGAGATAAAAGCCCTAAAGATCAATAAAGTGACTAAAACCAGCTGTGAGTACCAGGCTGTCCCTGCTCTGTAAGGAAGCAAGGTTTCTCATCCATCACACGGCCACTAAGGCCTACAGTAAAAAGTAGATTAGCAAGAGAGAGTGTGCAGACTGGTTTGAGTTACACATGCACCTCAGCCTTGAGAAATGAAGACACAAAGAAACAGGGAACCCTGCGTGTTTCTAGCCCAAGTTGAAGGGGGCTGACAGCACACAGAGGTGTGACTGATCCAGCAGGGTGGGGTGAGATCTGATGGTTGAGGTCCTGCTCAGCACCCCTGAGTACAGGGCACAGGAGCATCTTACCTTACTTTAGAGGAAGGCTCTAGAATTCTTTCATAGCCTGCTTCAGGGGAGAAGGAACGGACAGTGACAGTGACTTCCCAGCATCTGCCGTTTTTTCAAATGCCACGGTGCCAGGTTTGGGGGTAGTATGCCCTGAGCCCCACGGTACCTTAGGAGTCCCCCCCCCCAGCCTTCATGTCATGGGCTCCCTGGGGAGGCTCTACTGTCTCTCCTATGAGATGAGCATGCTCTGATCTGCTCCCGGCTCCCATCTGAGAATCCCCGAGGGCAGCACAGCAGACACCAGGTGCCCAGGAAAAGCTGCCTGTCCTTCCTCTTCCTCCCTCCCCCACCAGCCTGGGCACAGATGCCTGGGTGCCCCCACCCCTCCTCCTGCCAGCCAGGGGGCAGGGCATCTGCACATAACTGTTCACTGTCATCCTGCCTGGGGCTGCTGCATTTAGAAAGGGACCTTCCCTTTCTGTCCTTACACACGTTGGCAGCTGGCAGATCACTCCCTGTGGCTCTGAGTGCCCGTGGGGAGGGCTGGGGCTCTAATTGCTCACCTGCTGCTCCAAGGTGCTGGCCCTAGTGGGGGCATCTGGGGAAGTCCTGCTAATTGGGCAGGCCACTCCTGGGGGATGGGGTGCACTCGCTTTGCTGGGTCCTTCACAGCGGGCAAGGAAGTGCCCCTTGCCCTCCTGCACCATTTCCTGGGGCTTTGGAAGTGATTTCCTGGCTGTCCTTCCTCTGCTGGACTTAGCATGACCTGGAAGCTTTGCTTTTGCAGCCTCGCTGCTCACCTGGGCGGTGCCCCCTGCCAGGTAGAGGCCGCCAGGTAGAGGCCGCCCGGCAGCCCTTGCGCATGCCTGGTACTTCTTGGCTCCGTAACCTGTGGGAATCCTGGCTGTTGTAGGGGACAAGGAAAGCAACCTGGGTCCTAGGGTAGGAGGCAGGGGGCTTACAGAGTCTGAGGGGCCCTCAGCTGGCAGCAAAGAGGATACTCACAGCAGAGAGGGGTCTTACTTCTTTTTTTTTTTTTTTTTTTTTTTGCGGTACTGGGGATTGAACTCAGGGGCATTCTACCTCCGAGCTATACCCTCAGCCCTATTTTTTATTCTTTATTTTGAAACAGGGTCTCACTAAGTTGCGGAGTGCCTCACTAGGTAGCTGAGGCTGGCCGCGAACCCGGATCCTCTGGTCTCAGCCTCCCGAATGCTGGGATTACAAGCGTGCGCCACCACGTCCGGCTGAGAGGGGTCTTACTTCTACAGAAAACCCAGCAGCCCTTTCTAAATGTGTGGCCACAGAGGGAAGGTCCCCTCCTTGGTTGGAATCGAGTTCTTCCTGTTCAGTGTGATGGTTCAGACCAGGGGCAAACCAACCTGCCACCTCCTCACCAGTCTCTTTGGGGTCTTTGAGAATTCGTTGCGTGCACAATGCAGATTGGAGTCAGCTCCCCAAATAACAGAAGGACTCTGCTAGTCATCCTTGTGTAAATCGGAGAAGCAAACTCCAGGGAACTCAGCTGCCGTCTGCAAGACTGGGCCAAGACGCCGGTCTCCTTCCTGCTACCACATCCTTCGCCTCCCATGGTCAATGATTGTCAACAAACCCTTGTAATTAGAAGAACCTTCTGTCATTTCTCTCTTTTGGAGTAAGGCATGCTCCAGCTTGCTTCTGGGTCCTTAATTTTTGATCAGGGACGACTCCTTGACTAATTATTTGGCAATAATGAGGGAGGAGAGACCAAGTTGCGAAAGTGTCCCCGAGCTTGCAGAACGAAGCTGCAAATTTAAAAACGAGGCATCAGTAAACAGGACGCTAATTGGATTAATGTGAAAATGATGAGTTCCGATAAAAATAGCAAGATAGACCGCCAGAAGATTGAGGTCAATAGAATTCCAAGAACACGTCCTCATCTTCTGCTTGATTTCATTTCTGAAAGTAGTACAAGCATAGAGTCTGCTCTTAAGAGTAGACAGTGCAGTCGTTTATGCAAAGCACCCTGGACCAAGAAAGACTTGGGTGAGGCGTGCGTGCAAATCAGCTCGGGGGCGTGGGGGTCACTGCGATTGTCTGACCCCTGAGTCTGTAAGAGACCCCAAAACCTGAGCGTGCAGACTTCATCTTTCTGTCCCCGGTTGTAAAGAAACCTCCTTCCTTTCTTGGCTCTCCATTCCAACTCCTTCTCAATGGCACTGGGGACGGCAGGTGGCTCTCTGGTGGGCCGGGCTGGGGGCTGGTGGAAATGAGACCCCCTTGGCCCCATCTGAGCCCTTTGGTATTATTTGAATTTCGAGCCATGCCCACGTACGAACACTCAGCAGAATTTCACTGGCAAAAATCTCCAGTGTCAGAAGGTGACAAAAGTTGTGAGGGTGGCCAACTTGGGAATCCGCAAAAATTGGCCAAGGTCCCCCTCGTCTACCCCTCGGCACGCACCCTTTCTAAGCTTTGCCTCCGGAAGACGAGGAGGAAACATCTCCCCACTTAAGGGGCACCTGTGTGCAGTCTTGTCAGGAAGCTAGTCATGGGAAGTCCCCAGGGTGTCACCCACAGCCCCTCATCCCTGACCCCAGCAAAGCTTCAGTGGTTACAGTCACGTAGGACCTACAGAGAATCTGACAGGGTTTTGCAAACGGGCCGTGCCGTGCCCTCTTCCCCTGGCTGCAGCACTACCTTATGGTCCAGATGAACTTCAGGCCTGCCGTCCCCAATCCCAACCCCCAGGCCGTGCTCCATCACAATTAATATTTCAAATATTAAATATTCACCAGAAGTTATTAATATTAATCATATCATTAGTTATTGGCATCAATTATAGCATTGACTATGGATACTGGTTACCTTTATTAATACTCTGAAATAGTCTAGTTAAAATATTTAGACAGCCGGGCGTGGTGGCGCACGCTTGTAATCCCAGCATTCGGGAGGCTGAGACCGGAGGATCCGGGTTCGAGGCCAGCCTCAGCTATCAAGTGAGGCACTCTGCAACTTAGTGAGACCCGGCTTCAAAATAAAAGTAAAAAATAGGGCTGGGGGTATAGCTCGGAGGTAGAATGCCCCTGAGTTCCATCCCCAGTACCGCAAAAAAAACCCAAAAACAAAAACAAAAAAAAAACAAATTTAGACAACGTGGTCCTGGAATCATGTTTTGTAACAGCTGCAAGGGGACTGATACCCCCCACCCCCCCATGGTCAAGCTCATTCTTATTTCTGCAGCTACGTGCGTGGTATTTACACCAGATGGGGGGAAGGACCGTGATGGCTTGTCTGCTCCCAAAGGACACACCACCAGGGCCAGAGTAAGCCTGGGGTTTTCTGAGCTTTCTAGATTTCCAGAATTAGAAAAGGGGTGGTGGAGCTGGGCCAAGCAGTATCTCACCTAGGACTCTTTTATTCATCCTGTCTGTCACCACTCAGAACGGAGCCCCTGCTGCTGCAGGCGAGAGAACCAGAGCTTCTCAGGTGTGCTCCCTGCCCTTCAGTGATGTCAGCTTAGAGCCAAGATCTCCAGCCAGGTGTGGCAGTGCACACCTGTAATCCCAGTACTTGGGAGGCTGAGACAGGAGGGTTGCAGGTTCGAGGCCAGCCTCAGCAACTTAGCGAGACCCTCAACAACTTAGTGTTTCAAAATAAAAAATAAAAAGGACTGCCTGGCGTGGTGGCGCACACTTGTAATCCCAGCATTTGGGAGGCTGGGACTGGAGGATCCAGGGTTGAGGCCAGCCTCAGCTGCTTAGTGAGGCACTCCCCAACTTAGTGAGACGCTGTTTCAAAATAAAGAATAAAAAAATAGGGCTGGGGGTATAGCTTGGAAGTAGAATGCCCCCAGGTTCCATCCCCAGTACTGCAAAAAAGGGGGGCCAGTTGGGGGTGTAGCTTGAAGGTAAAACCCCCTGGCTTCAATCCCCAGTACCGCAGGGAGGGAGCGGCCAAGGCTTGCTTGTCAGGGCCAAGTGGGGATGAAGCTGACCACCTGAGAAGTGGGGGCTGTCTGAAACAGCAGGAAAGCAGGAAGGGAGTCCGCTAGCACCCCTTCCTGCCCCCACACCTGCTCCGGAGGCCACTCCGTCAAGCTTTGGAAAGCGCACCGGTGGGCAGGTGTAGGATGCAGCGTGCTGTGCCAAAGGGGGCGACTGTTTGGCCAAAATGATGCTCAAGACCTAGGAGGTGCTGGCCACATGGGCCTGTGAAGAACAAAAGCAGACCCGTCTGTGAAGCCTGAGAGATGCCCAGGAGAGTGGGCCTGCGGCGGGAGGGCAGGAGCGCCAGAGGGCGTGGCTTTGGGAGGACCAGGGGATGTTGGAAGATGCCCATGCAGTGCACTGGGGATGCAGGGGCATGAGGGAAGGGGAAGGTTTCTGGAGGATGCTCGGAGGATGCGGGTGCACGGGGAAGAGGAGTGGGGAGGGAGGAAGAAGAATTTGGGCAACATGTCTTTCTTTTCTTTTTCTTTCTTTCTTTTTTTTGGGGGGGGGTACTGGGGATTGAACCCAGGGGCATTCTACCTCTGAGCTACACCTCCAGTCCTATTTTTTATTCTGTATTTTGAAACAGGGTCTCACTTGAACCGGGCGTGGTGGCGCACGCTTGTAATCCCAGCATTCGGGAGGCTGAGACCGGAGGATCCGGGTTCGCGGCCAGCCTCAGCTACCTAGTGAGGCACTCCTCAACTTAGTGAGACTCGGTTTCAAAATAAAGAATAAAAAAAAATAGGGCTGGGGGTGTAGCTCAGAAGTAGAATGCCCCTGAGTTCAACCCCCAGTGCTGCAAAAAACAAAAACAAAAACAAAAACAAAAAAAACAGGGTCTCACTAAGTTGCAGAATGCCTCACTAAGTAGCTGAGGCTGGCCGCAAACCTGGATCTTCCTGTCTCAGCCTCCCAAGTACTGGGATTACAAGCGTGTGCCACCACACCCAGCTGGCAACACATCTTTCTTGTTCCCAGCTGTGCTGTTCACGAAGTCTTTGGTGTCAGATAAATTAATCTCTGTGCCTCAGTTTCTTCATCTGTAAAATGGAGATAATGGCTTTTCTCGTGGTACTGATATGATAATTAAAGGGTTAATATGTGTGAATGGTTAAACTGGTGCCAGGTGGGCAGGGACCGGGAGGGGCACAAGGCACCATCAGGGTCCACCGTCAGACTCCTGCCCCTCCTGTACAGGGCTGGAGAGCCAGGGGGCAGGGAGGGGCGATCTGACTTGATGGGCGGGTGAGTGGTCTTGAATGCCCCCCAGCTGCCCACCTCCCTGGCCTTGGCTGTTGGTCAGGGTGCCTCTGACCTCAGAGGGGCATGGCCCGTGTCCACTAGGGTGGGAATGGGGCTGCTCCAGGAGGCCCAGCAACCTTGGGAGTGGATCTTGACCCAGGGCTTTGCACCTGGTCCAGGTCTCGCTGCTCCAGCATGTCGCCGGTGTTCCTGCTGAAGACCCACAGCGGCTTAGGACTGACCCCCAAGCACACAGGGCTCGGAAGACCTAGCCGTGACAATGGCAGTAGAACGTGGCCCCCCTGGGAAACCACGTGCTAAGCCCAGAGCTCTTGCTGTGTAATCTCACTTGGCCAAAAGAACTGTGCTCCCGTGAAGACCCTGACGTGGGTCCTGGATTAACTGGTGGCCCATCCTCACAACAAGGGGTATCAGGAGGGTCAGCATCCGAGAGAGCATGGGTGCCGGAGTGGATGTTGGGGTGCATTTGAGAGATGGAGGAAGGATCCATGAGCTGGGAGCAGCTGGAGAAGGTACGGCTTCCCCGGGGACTGCAGGGGAATCAGCCTGTTGCACCTCTGTTTCAGCTCCCTGAGAGTCCAGAGTGTGAGAGGATAAAGGTGGCTTCAAGTCCCTCACCAACATTGCGACAGCCTCAGGACACAGAGACCAGACTCTCGGGTGACTGAACCCTCCAGCTCTCCCCCCTTGAAGCTCCCGGGTGGTCCTCCCAGCTCAGGCAGGTGGACAGCTTTGCACCCTGCGCCCCAGGGTGGAGAGGAGTGCACACAGGCTCTGTGAATTCCTCCTGGTGTCGCCCCACCCGGAGCGCATGGTGGCACTGTCCTTGTCATCACTCTGTAGACCAGGGAACAGACTGGCCTGAGCCCATAGCCGCTTTAGACCACTCTGTTCCTGCTACCTATGGGTGTCACAGAAGCTGCCTGCCCCCTGTCCCTCTCCCACCCAGAGAGCTGAGGAAAGTACCAGGTACCCCACTAGGTCCCTCAGAAATGTGTATGTGACACCCCAGTCCCTGGGGCCTTGGGTCCCTATGGATCGAGGTGCAGGGAGGGTGGGGGGGGTAGGTGTTTCACTTTGGTGATAGAAACTTCAATCACTTCTCTTTCTGTGTCTAGCTGGGGCACGTCACCCCACAAAGCCTCCTGCACCCGTGGGGTTTCTGTCCCACTTAGGGGTGTGTGCAAGGCCTCCACTGGGGACCAGGAAACAGGTTCACGGTGGCAAGTGACGTTTCCCAAGCTTGCCTGTTCTGGAACTCTGTTAGATTCCTGTGGCTTCTGCGACAAATGACCGCACGATTTAGTGGTTTAGAACAAGATAAACGTGTTTTCTTGCAGCCTTGGCGGTCCCATGTGTGAAGTCACGCTCCCAGGCCTGGTGGCCTGGCTCCTTCCGGGGGCCTGTGGGGAGATTCCTCTTCTTCGACTTCCCCAACTTCTAGAGGCTGCTGCATTTCTTGGCTTTTCCACTCCTCCACCTGGCCTCCCTCCTGAGAGGATGCTGTGGTTATGTTCTGCCCACCTGGTTGCTGGAATGTTCCCCGTTTCATGCCCTCTGCAATGTCCCTTTCACCAAGTCCTCTTGGGGCTGGACTGAGCGTCCAGTGTGACCGCTGGACGTGGGGCAGGAAGGTAGAACTAGTGGGCAATGCATGGACTAGTCCCCCCCACAGGATGGGGGGAGTCCCTCCAAGTCCTCTGACTAGCAGTTAAAAACGAGGGCTTGGGTTCAGAATTGAGCATGGTGGCTGCGGGCTGAGTTGAATTCTCTGAGCTTTCTGCTTCGAGTGTGCCTGGGACAAAAGCACCTGAGAACTGGTCATGGCGTGGTCTCACTAATGTTTATAAAGCAGAAGCACGTGCTGCATCTGGCAGGTGAAATGCTGGGACTTCCAGAATTTGGTCTTAGATGCTCCAAAAAGAAAACAAAAGCTGGGGGACAGACACACGGAGGAGAGGAGGAGGGCGGGGTCAGGCACGTGTGGCGGGTCCCCAGCCCCAAGGCGCGGAGTCCGGGCTCCGCAAGCCCCGCCCCCTGCCCCCGGGGCCGCCCTGGTGGTTCAGACTGGCCACGCTGCCTGCCGCCCAGCTTCCGCGAATCCAATGTCATCACCTAGGCGACCGGGACGCTGTTGCCGCTGCCCGCCCTCTGGAGTTAGGAGCTGAGGGCCTCCCGCCACCTCCACCGGGCCCCACGGACCCTCGGGGGCCCAGCTCAGCCAAGGTAGGCACGGGCTCGCCTGGCCTCCTCTCGCTGCTCCCGCCCGCCCGGTGCAGCTCCGGGGCACTGAACCCCCTCCTGGGTGCGAAGGCAATCTGGGAGGCCCTGCCTCTGGTTCCCCGATGGGACCGGCCACTGTGCTGTGGCGCTTTGGAAAGCCATCTTCCAAGTGGGTGCAGGATTCCTCACTGGGGTAAACCAGGTCACAGGGGCAGGAGCTGCTCTGGGGCTGCTGCCTCCCGCTCCTGGCCCTGCCGGGAACTCGCTCTACTTCCTGCCAAGGAGGCATTGAGCGCCACCAGCTTCTGTGCAGGGTGGCACCTCCCGGGGCTGGCTGCTGGGGTCCCCACCGCTCAGCCTCGGGGGGCCAGCCGGGAACCTACGGGGTCTGCCCAGCTCCCTCTCTGCCCGTGGCCTCAGTACCTCTCGGGGCTCTACCAGTTCTGCCCTGGCCTCCCTGGCGCTCTCCCAGCTGCGTCCGGTCTGGTCCGTGTGTGGAGAGCAGGTGGGGGCCCAGCAAGCCCCACTCCCCTTCCCCGGGTCCACATGCTGCTGTGTCCAGGGCTGGACACTCCAGGCCAGAGGGTCAGCCAGGCTTCCACCAAACTTGAAATAGGGAAGACCGTATGGGGGTTGATGAGGGCAGAGTGTGTGTGCGTGTACGTGTGTAAGCATGTGCACACACGTGCGGTATGCATGGGCATGGTTGACTCCATCTAGTGTGTTGCTGGTGGTGAGAGGGTGACTGGGGAAACCAGGTGGCCAGCACCTCCGGGAGGCTTCGGGGAGCATGCCAGGGGCCAGGCCCTCGGCGTCTGTCTCTCCTCTTAGCAGGGTCCTGCCCTGGCCCTGACAGTTCCTGTTGGTTGGAGTGTAGCCTGGAGGGGCGTCTTGGGTCTTTCTGAGTTGCTCTGCTACTTTGGATGTGTTTCTCAATCACTCTGAGAATCTGTTCCCTATAGTAGGGAAGCTAACAGGGCCAGAGAGATGACCCAGGGACATGCTTCCGGAATCCTCATGTCCTGCCCCCAGGTCCCCACATTCTGAATTCTCAGCCGAGCCAAGCCCAAACCAGGATGCCTATGGACCCCTTGGGGCTGGGGCAGAAGTTAGGAGGTCTAACCCTTCCTTGACTCCAGGGCCTCCTGCTCAAACCGAATGGCTTATTTTGCCACGGATGTTTCTCCACTGAGCTCTGACTGTGCGCCAAGCACTTCCTTAGGAGCCCGAGGCCCAGCTCAGAGGGCCTGGGTATCCAGCACTAAACGCATAGCAT
The DNA here is from genome assembly GCA_004027655.1 of Graphiurus murinus. Classification (NCBI taxonomy): domain Eukaryota; kingdom Metazoa; phylum Chordata; class Mammalia; order Rodentia; family Gliridae; genus Graphiurus; species Graphiurus murinus. Next base: position 8,135 of record PVLC010019216.1, on the reverse strand, counting down.
CTGCTAGGCAGTAGGTGCTGAGTCTGGGAGACTGAGGCCGGCGTCCAGGGACCCGAGGGGTGAGGCTTCTGAAGCCACCCGCCTGGTCCTGGCCACTGGTCAGCGGGTCCTGTGTGCAGCGTTCAGGTGGGCTTGGCACCTCTCCTCCGGTGCCACCGGGTTACTCCGACTGGAATCTGGCGAGGTGGCAGGAATGGGCTTGTCCCTCAGGAAGGCGGGGCCAGTGGCGTGGGAACACGGATGCGGGGAGGTGGCAGATTGTCACAGCTGTCATCATGACCTCACACAACCCGCCCGGATCCTCCTTGAAGCACTACATAGATTAGCCCTGCAAGGAGGCTGTGGCCTCTATTTGGGGGCTGGAAACAGACTTGGGCGGTCACTCAGATGATGACCGGCTGAGGGCCACCCAGCCACAGGCTGGGAGATGGCCAAAGCTCCCAAGTTCACTAACTGGGAGAAGTCTGCCTGGGAGTGCCCGGGATAGCACACACACTGACGGCTCCCTGTCTCCACTCGTGTCCCCGTCACTGCTTCCTGGGCCCACGTCCCCGCCCTTTCCTGACCCCCACTGACCATCAGCCGCCGGGCATACCAGGTGAGCCTCCCCAGTGAAATCCCGCTTCCTTCCAGAAGCTGGAACCCCTTCCTTGCTCCCTGAAGACAGGGTCCAGGGTCACTTCCGGGGCCAGGGAGACCTGCACCACGCCCCTGGGCCCTCTCCGGCCCCACTCCACTCCTCGTCGGGTCCAGAGTATGTCCCTGATGAACCCCATGACTCTGGGTGCCCCTATTCTGCCCAATCCCCCACCTCTTCCACCAGCTTGTAAGACCCTCAAAGCCACAGCCGCACGGCATTGTGGGCTTTGGGACACCCTTGGGCTGACCGAACCCTCATTCTCCTGTTTCACATGGGGGGGAGGCAAAGGCTGGGTGGCTTGCCTGTTCCCCTGCAGAGGGACCTCCTGGAGGGTGCGGGATTGCACCGGAGCTAGGGTCACCCCAGCCTTGGCACTTCCAAGCTGCGCAGCCCTGGCCAGCTGCTCGCCCCCGCTCCCGTGCTCCCGTGCTCCCGTGCCTCGGAGGAACACCTGGAAACTCGCTCCAGCCTGCTCTGACGGTGGCATGCGCTCTCAGCCCACGACCCGGCCAGGCTGGCACTGCTGAGTGTCCAGCAGGTGCAGGCGGGGCAGCATTGTCACAAAGCGACCCCAGGGCCAGGGGACAGGGCGGGGGAGGTGCTGGGCAGTGTGGGGCGGGGAGGAGGAGCTGGGCCCCTCTGTGCTGGACACAGGTCACAGCGACTTGGGGAGAGTTGTCTAGAATGTCACTGGTTCAGCAGGAAGGAGCATTTGGGGGCAGCGCTGAGCCTTGGAACAGGAGCATGGGTGTGATGGAGATCAGGAGATTGTGGGGTGTCTGGAAGGGTGTGGCCACTAGGACCTCGGGGGGTGGGGGAGGAGGGAATCAGTTTGGAAAGCCCAGAGCGCAGCGGTGAAGGACCTCTGCAGGACGGGGACAGAGTGGGGCATTCCCTGGAAGGAATGCGGGGCGGCCAGAGGACGCGGCTGGTAGGAACAAAAGAAAGAAGGTTCCAGAGACAGAGCAGGCACTTGACGAGGGTGCCCTAGTTCTGGGAGGGTTGGCTCACGAGCCCCTGTGAGCCCTGGGGCAGATCGGGGCCAGGAAGGAGCAAGGACAGGTGCCTAGGAGCCTGGTGGGTGACAGGGCCACCGGCAGTGGGACGACTCCACACAGGGTGAGGCTCTGACAGGCCCACCCTGACCACGAGCTCCTCTTCCACCCAGCGCTTGGCCCACCCCTCCCCGCTCCGCGCTCAGCCGTCGCGTCCTCTGTCCTCTTCCTGCCTGTCTCCATGCTGGCCTGAACCACCCTCGCTGTCCACACTGCAGCTCCCAGGCCCCCGAGGGGAAAGCCCCCTCCTCTAACAGGTAGCGGCCGCTGCCACAGAGGCTCCGCTCGGACACACAGGTGACATGTGGCAGGTCACATCTCCAAGCCACACCCGACGGTCCCAGCCCAGCCCTCGTCCTCTTAGAAGTTCGCACTCAGGCCCCTTGGACCTCTGGCCCCCAGCCTCCAAATTCACCTGTTCCCTTCCCTCCAGGCACCGTCACCCTAAGACACAGGGCTGGGGTGGAGGCCTCCCCAGTCCCCGACTTTGAAGCCCTCGCAGACAGGCAGAAACCATTCTGCCTGCAAGTGGTCGGGGTCATCTGCTACCTGCCTCTTGGAGCCTGGAACTTATACCAGGCCTCTGCTCTGCAGGGGTGCTGGTCAGAAGGCACATTGTTCCTCCTTTCTGGAGAGGTTGGGGTGGGCTGGTACTCGGCAACAGGGTGTGTGTGTGTGTGTGTGTGTGTGTGTGTGTGTTACTGGGGATTGAACCTAAGGGTACTCTAATGCCGAGCTACAACCCCAGCCCTATTTTATTTTTATTTTCAAACAGGGTCTGGCTAAGTTGACGAGAGTCTCACTACTTGCTAAGGCTGTCCTCAAACCTGTGATCCTCCTATCTCAGGTTCCCACGTACTGGGATTGCAGGGGCACACCACCACGCCTGGCAGGATGCTTTCAAAGAGGGGGGAGACACAAGTGCTGACCAAAGAGGCAGTCACCACCCCCATCCGCCTCCATCTCGGCAGCTCTGTTTTTCTCCCTGCCCTTCCTTGGATAAGTCCCCGTTTACTCTCCCTCCATGGAGGCCCCTGGTACTAAGTAACCATCGTTGAATTGCAACTAGTTACTGTGCACCAAGTACAGTGTGTGCCTGGACCAGCACCCTGCCCTGCCGTCTGCATTCCGTAGGGTGCTTCTCGGAGGCAGACACCACAATTACCTCCACTTGATGGATGAGGAAATAGAGACGCAGAAGGGGCAGGCCACCCGTCCAGGGTCAAAGGCTGCCGGAGAGCGGCAGAGGTGGGCTGTGTGGACAGAGGAGAGGAACCTGGCTCATGAGCTGGCCAGGCTTGGGCTGCAGGGCAGGTGCCGTGCGTCCTAGCGTGACCCCAGCGCATGGGTGGGGGAGGCGGGACAGGAGGAAGGCCTGGGCAGGTCATCAGAGGCGAGGGAGGGGAGGCCTGGGGTGTCTAGATGCAGATAAGGCCTCAAAATGCAGGTCAAAAAACAGAAGCCGGCCAGGGGCTTCCTGGGCTGGAAGGTTCGGCTGGGCTGCTGACTCGGGGGTTCACAGCTGTGGCCAAGCCCTGTCAGCTCACCTCGAGGGAGGCACCCTAGGGCGCAGTGCAAGGGCCAGGAGCCCAGCTGCTGGATTTGACTCTCCACCTTGATGAGCTGTGTGCCCTTGGCTGGGTGACCTGGCCTCTCTGTGCAAGCTTCATGATCAGTAAAATGAGACTCAGGATGCATTCATTCTCTGAGATATAACGGGGTCATCAGCCTTCTGCAGAGTTAGTGATGCTTGGTATTTCTTTTTGTCATTTTTTTTCTTTTTGTGGTACTGAGGATTGAATCCAGGGGGATTCTACCTCTAAGCTACACCCCTAGCCCCATTTTTATTCTTTATTTTGAAACAGAGTCTCACTAAGTTGCAGAGGGCTTCACTAAGTTACTGAGGCTGGCTGCAAACCCGGATCCTCCAGTCTCAGCCTCCCAAGTACTGGGATTACAAGTGTGCGCCACCACGCCCGGCTGATATTTATTTCATTCGGCTACATAAGTTTCTCTATTCAAGTAGATGGTCTGTGGTAGACCTCCACTGCCCCCACCCCACCCCCACCGCCATGGGGCCTCAAGATGGTTGGCTTGGTGCAGAAGGCTTGGGCAACCAGTGTCTCCTTCTAGAAGGGCAGGAAGCCCTGGTGGTCAGAAGACTGAACCCGTCTTCCTGCCTCACGCAGGTACTAAGTCCATCATTAGATCCAAACAGAGCTGCCGGCCGACCTCAAAGCTTTCCAGGCATCAGGGGAGGCTGCAGGATGAGGACTCGGGGAGTCCTTCCACCTGGGCTCCCATCCCCGTTCTGACGGGCCACGGCCCAGGAGGAGAGAGGGCAGCCTAATCGGGCACCCCCAGCTGTTTTCATATTTCACATAGTGTGCCCTGCCCACAGCGGGCGGCTAAATTTGTCTTCGTCATCAGTGCCCGGCTCCCCTGGACCAGGGGAGAGGGCCTCGGGGTCTCAGGGCTGCCTTGAGCAGCCCCAGGACTCTCGCCTGTCCGAGGAAGCGGTGCAGGCAGCCCTGCGGAAGGTCCTGGCCGCCCCGCAACACCCGACTCAGCCCTGGGACCCAAGGCTGTGCCGCAGACCTCGGGCAGCAAGGGCAGGCAGAGGTGACGGAGGAGGGGGGCTCCCGGGGGCCGTTACTCCTGGCAGGAGGACCCCACACCAGGTGAGCACAGCCTCTCTTCTCGGGGGTGTCTTGGAGAGGAGCTCTGGCGCTTTTGCCAAAACTCTGTTGCACCGCGGCCCTGAAGCGCCGCCATTTCACGGGAGGGCCGGGTGCCTGGCTCCGTCCCCTACTGACATGGCCGCCTGCTCCCTCTGTCCAGGAAGGGGCTTGCCTGGGCACCAAGACCCTTGGCGTGTCCCTCAGAGGAAAGGCCACAGAGCAAGTGAAGTGGGCCCAGGAGGGGCGTCTGCCATGACCTCTGTATCTGCGGCTTTTTAGGTGTCAATCCGTCTCAGGGTACTGAAGGAAAAGCTAAAGCATACAGTCGAGAGGCACCCGGTAGAATATCCCTCATTAAGCAGTACATCAGGGTGTGTTATTTTAGGGACATCTTGGGCCGGCCGCAGCTCTTGGGGGGCTTCTCCTATTGATAGGAACGGAGGTGTGCTGGGCCCTCGCGCCCCACCCTGGAAAAGCTGAGGTTTCCAATCTCTGGCCGTGCTGGGCGTGGGAGGCATGCAGATCTAGGCCCGACCTCTCTGGGTGCGGTGAATGCGGGCAGCCTTGCCTTGGGGCCCTGGCAGGGGGAGTGGGTGGTGAGATTCTGTACAATCTGTGGCCTCAAGAGACGGGGCGGGGGGGGGGGGGGGGGGGGGGGGGGGGGGGGGGGGGGGGGGGGGGGGGGAGAGGGGGGGGGGGGGGGGGGGGGGGGGGGGGGGGGGGGGGAGCGAGGGATACAGCTGGTGAAGGCTGAGCAGGGAGAAAGCACACAGCCAGGTACATGGGTGATGGGGCACTGACATATGGGGCCAGGACCGGGGTCTGCTGGGGGGACATGGAGGTATAGAGGGGGGACTGGCTCTGCTGGGAAGCTGTGGAAGGTGAGACTGGCTGGGGTGGGCAAGGTAAGGCGATGGAAAAGCTAGGGACTTCATCAGGGGCAGCTGACTCCTACGCCGAGGGCAGCAGGGCCATGGGGATGGGGTGAGGCCCTCGGCAGACCTGGGTTCCTCTCGAGTCCCAGCGACCACTCTGAGTCACTTAGGCAAGTCCCTTGGCCTTTGAGGGTGTCTGAGCTGGGGACCTGGCAGGGCCTGGTTCCAGGCCTGGGGATCTACAGAGCTCCCTAGATGGGCAGAGGCCCTGGATGTTACAGTCGCACATTTTTTTCTGCTAAGGGCAGCTTCCCCATGCACCTTGGGTGTGGAGCAGCCTCCCTGGTGTCTGTCCTACCCAGGCTGAGGACTCCCTCCCCCACCCAGTAGGGACGGTCAAGGGCACAAACATCCCCACGTGGTTGAAACAGCAAGCTGAGAGCCACGTGGCTGAGACCTCAAAGAACCCTGACTCAAAATGAGAAGTCACAGGAGCCTTGCTCTCCGCTCCCAGAGCTTGGGCCAGCTTTCTGGGGGCCACAGGTCCCCCACACAGCCTGGGCCCCGGTGCGCTGGGGGGCTGCAGGGATTGGTCATGAACCCCTTCCTCTTGTAACTGCTGACTTACAAACCCGAGCCAGGCTGGGCTTGGTGGCACAAGCCTGTGATCCCAGTACTTGGGAAGCTGAGAGAGGAAGATCCCAGGTTCGAGGCCAGCCTCGGCAACTTAGAACCTCAGCCACTTAGCAAGACCCCGTTCCAAAATGAAAAAGTAAAAAGAGCTCAGAGTACAGCTCAGAGGTAGAATGTCCTTGGGGTTCAATCCCCCAACAGCACCACCAAGATAAATACATAAATCAGATGCTCGCTAGAATTCCCTGGGGTGCGGCGGGGTCGGCGGCCCCTGGGGCTGAGGCTGTGGATGGGCCGAGGTCTGGGTTTGGCATGGAGAGTCCTGGACAGCTTGCCTTGGTCTTAGTCCTACTGGCTCAGATAGTGTCAGACCTGGAACACAGGCTGTCCATCCAGCCCAGCGAGGGGAGGCCTGTGTGAGGCCTTGGGGGTGCTGTAGCAGGGCGGGCGCGGGGTCCGAGGGGCCCCTGCCTGTGTAGGTCTGCAGGGCGGTGCCCGATCGTGGTGTCACAGGCACAGGCAAAATGGCTGCCCTTCTTAGCCTGGCACCCTGACTTGATGGGCCGGGGAGGACCAGCGCACCGGGGGAGCCGGGTAGTGACTCCGAGATGGTTCAGCCATCTGCAAGTACCATGCCATGGCATTGCCTAAGCCCAGAAGTCCCCTCTGCAGCACCCGTTCTGTCCACAGGGCACTGCGCTTGTGGTCTCACGGGACACGTCTCTAGAGCAACTTCGCCTTCACTGAAAAGCCCCCGCTTCCAACAGGGGATTTCCACTTGACGACTTCGTTATAACCTCCTACAAATGTTTTATCAGAAACCGATCTCTCTTTTCCCTGTGAAACTCCCAATTTTTTTTTTTTTTTTAAAGATTTGCAACATTTGCAAAAAGCAATTTCCGTTTTGTCCGAGGCCGGGTTCCCTTTGCAAACACATTTCCGAATTAAAGACGGGTCAGCGGGGAAATTGGCTTAACTTAGAGGGCATCGTTTTAGAGTTGATTTATTTTTGTTGCCTCTGAGATCTTTGTCTGGAATGCTGAGCGAAGGAGTTTCTGTCCCTGCTCCGGAGGAGGGGAGCAGGGGGATGGCAGGGGGGCCTGTAACTCCAGAGGGAGTGAGCTCGGGACATCAGCAGAGACAGCCAGGGCTCAGTGTCGGTGTCAGCGAAGCACGCATGGGGACTGTGCCTGTCGCTCCCATCCTTGTGGAGACCTGGGTCTGCTGCCTTTCAGTTTTCCAGGAAAGTGGGAACCAGGTGCCTTGTGGCTTCCTGGCTCAACTTACGCCATCTGCGTCCTTTAAGTCATCCTTTACGATCTGCTTTTGCCAGTGAGGAACCTGAGCAGATTTCCCCCAGCAGAAATAAGTGGCGCCTGCAGGGTGGACAGAGGAAGGCTCTGCTTGGGGGGGGGGGGTTAGATGTAGATGCCTGGCCCTGCCCCAGACGGGGCCTCCTGGAGCGTGCACCCAAAGCCTGAGGCCCCCTGCCCAGTGCCTGGCAGCAGAGGCCCTTGACACAGGCCTGGAGGGTGGCAGAGGCGGGAACCTGGGACCAGGCAGCTTCACCAATGGTGTCGGCAGTGAGCGGGAAGAGCTTCACCCCGCTGCGGGCCCCCGAGGTGGAAGCTGGCCAAGGGCTGCGAGGGTGCTCAGATCGGGCTCCCCATTCCCTGGGATGGAACGGGGAAACTTAAACCCACAAGTGGAGTTAGAAGGATGCCAGTTTGAACTCACAAGCAATGTCCATGATCAGGCACAGGGTCACAAGTAGCGTCCCCTGGGCAGTGTCCAGTGAGCCCTGCGTGGCGGGAACCCTGCACAATCCCTTCCACGGAGCCCCAGGCTGCAGCCAGCGCACACGGCTCTGATGCTGTCTCTCTGACCTTAGTGTCGGGGTGGGGCAGGGGCAGGGGCACTGTTCATAGACAAATAGAGAAGCAAGGTAATGCTGGGTATGGGTAGAAACTGGGAAGAAAATAGGGCAGGGTGGCCAAGCTGGACACTAGGGTGGCCTCCTCAGTGGTGGCCTTGGATGCAGAGAAGGAATCTTTTTTTTTTTTTTTTTGGCGGTACTGGGGATTGAACTCAGGGGCATTCTACCTCCGAGCTATACCCCCAGCCCCATTTTTTATTCTTTATTTTGAAACCGAGTCTCACTAAGTTGCGGAGTGCCTCACTAGGTAGCTGAGGCTGGCCGGGAACCCGGATCCTCCGGTCTCAGCCTCCCGAATGCTGGGATTACAAGCGT
>PVLC010019215.1:20375-31073 GCA_004027655.1 Graphiurus murinus | reverse complement strand
AGCAAAGGAAACTATCAAGAACCTCAACAGAGAGCCTACAGAGTGGGAGAAAATTTTTGCCAGTTACACTTCAGATAGATGTCTAATATCTAGGATATACAAAGAACTCAAGAAAATCGCAACTAAGAAAGCAAATAACCCAATCAAAAAATGGGCAAAGGATCTAAATAGACACTTCACAAAAGAAGAAATACAAATGGCCAATAAATGTATGAGGAAATGTTCCACATCATAATTTATTTTAATACATACTTATATTTAATCCTTGGAAGACAGGCAGAAAATGAAGGAATGAATCAAAAAGAGAGAGAGAACATTAATTTCATTCATTTAACAAAAACCAAGTGCCTAACATATGCAGGGCATGTTATAGACCCTGCAGGAATTAAAATGAGTAACAGTGAGCACAAGGTGAGCACCTACTGTATACTCCACACCAGGTGTGCTAAGTACCATAGGAGATACAAAGAAGATATAATATTTATCCCCTAGGAACTGAAAATCCAGTTAAGGCTATTTGTCAAAAGCCTTAAAAGTGACATACCCTTTCACTGAGATGTTCAAACTCTATGGAAATACTGCTGAGTGGAAATTTTTATGGAAGAAAGACAATCACGGCATTGTCCATGATAGTGAAAAACAAAAGCATCTTGAATAGTAACCAGTAAAGGACTACGTGATTCATGCCTTGAAGGGGGAAACCCTACAACAGAAGATATTTTCAACTGGATTCCTCCCTTATCTGCTCTTTCATGGAAATGGGTTTCCTCGTCCTCCGTGGTGTGGTTGGGGCAACTTTAAGCCATCACTGCTTGCCACATTCCTCTGTCCCCAGATCACCTGAGTGCCCCGGGCAGGGACAGCATCTTCCATCATATTCCTGTCACATCTCGTCTATGAAAGATTTTATAACTCCAACCTAATTATTCAGCGATGTAAATGAAGGACCCGTGGCCACATCCTCGACCCACTGCCCATATTAGTCCTCTGTATGCCTGAGCACCAGCGCCACAGGCCAGATGCTGTGGTGCACGATGACTGTCACGGGAGAAGGCTCAATTCCACAATCCGGGATCTGCAAGGGCCTTGGCTTACGTGATGGAAAAGAATTTCAGCACGCACCAATCAGAGACATAGATAGAGGTTTATTTAGAAAAGTAAGAAATACATGTTCACAAGAGAAAATGGGCCACCTCCAGAGTTGGAGAGGTATGCTTTGGGTGTACAGGGCTCTTCTTTGATAGGAGACCCCTGCGAGGGGTGGGTATGTGCAGAGCAAGGATGGCGGTCCAGTTTTTCTCAAAATCTTCAGGCTTGTGTCATCTGGTTGATGGATGGCACCTGGGCCATACCAAGTGCCATTGACCTTCTAACAGTGTTCCCTTTAGACATTCTTCATCAGTCTAAAATACATTCTGCAGGTCGAGAAAATATGTGTGCTCCAAGATTTACTGGACTCTTTGTTTACCAGACCTTTCAGGAATTTAGGTCCAAAGGGAAAACAGACCTTTAGGGTAAAGGTGAGGACCATTCTGATGAGCACACCTGTGTGATCCTGAAAAACTAACTCTTAAAAGGGGCTTGATTCCTTTGTTCAAGGAGAACTCAATTTTGTTTTTGTGGTGGTAGTGGTGTGTGGGGGGGTGCACCCACACACGTGTACTACTGGAGATTGAAACCAGGGACATTCTATGTCCAAGCTACACCCTCACCCCTATATTATCTTTACTTTGAAACAGGGTCTCTCTAGGTTGATGAGAGTCTCACTACTTGCTGAGGCTGTCCTGGAATCTCCTGTCTCAGCCTTCCAAGTACTGGGATTACAGGTGTGCACCACCACGCTCAGCACAGGGCTTGTTCCTGAAAACTTAAGTTCACTGGTTTCTCCAATTTGCTAGCAAATAAATAATTTTTTTTCCTTCTTCCCAAAGACCTGTCCCAAATATTTGATTGGGCAAATTGGGGCAGATATTGGAATTCCGTTTCAGAAGAGGGAAAGGGGTCCTGTGCTTCAGGAAGAGGCTCACAGAGGTGTGGCTCGGGGGTATTCTGAAGGGAAAGGTGCAGAAGACTTTGCCCATCCTCTGAGTGCCAGGTGTATCTGCTGATACTAAAACTCTCTTACTAGTAATGGACTGTACTTGCACAACCTGCCAGATGCCACCAATATAACCAAGGAGTCCCAGTGTGTCTCACACCTGCCATTGAGCAGATGGGCCCTGTACCAGGTGCTGTATCCATGCTACATTATTGAATGCCAGCAGGCACTCTGTACCCAAGACCTCCAGTCTCCAGTGTCCTAAGACAAGCATCCTTCTTCCTATCCCCACCAATTCTGTGTTCTCCCCCTTGGGACCTGTCTTGCCCTTGAAACATACGCTCAAGTTTTACAACATTTAAAAATAAATAGCTGCCGGGCGTGGTGGCACACGCTTGTAATCCCAGCATTCGGGAGGCTGAGACTGGAGGATCCGGGTTCACGGCCAGCCTCAGCTACCTAGTGAGGCACTCCGCAACTTAGTGAGACTCGGTTTCAAAATAAAGAATAAATCCCAGCATTCGGGAGGCTGAGACCGGAGGATCCGGGTTCGCGGCCAGCCTCAGCTACCTAGTGAGGCACTCCGCAACTTAGTGAGACTCGGTTTCAAAATAAAGAATAAAAAATAGGGCTGGGGGTATAGCTCGGAGGTAGAATGCCCCTGAGTTCAATCCCCAGTACCGCAAAAAAAAAAAAAAAAATAAATAAATAAAGAATAAAAAATAGGGCTGGGGGTGTAGCTCAGAGATAGAATGCCCCTGAGTTCAATCCCCAGTACCGCAAAATAAATAAATAAATAAATAGCTGGGTGTGGTGGTGTACACCTGTAATCCCAGTTCTTGGGAGGCTGAGATAGTAAAATCGCAAGTTCAAGGCCAGCCTTAGCAACTTGGTGAGACCCTGTTTCAAAATAAAAAATAGGGCTGGGGGCCAGGTGTGATGGCTCATGCCTATAATCCCAGTACTTGGGAGACTGAGACAGGAGGATCACAGATTCAAGGGCAGCCTCAACTACTTAGTGAGACCCTGTTTCCAAACAAAAATAAATATAAATATAAATAAACAAGTAAGAACCTCCCTTAGAGCCGGGCGTGGTGGCGCACGCTTGTAATCCCAGCATTTGGGAGGCAGAGACCGGAGGATCTGGGTCCGCGGCCAGCCTCAGCTATCTAGTGAGGCCCTCTGCAATTTAGTGAGACCCTGTTTCAAAATAAAGAATAAAAAATAGGGCTGGGGTATAGCTCGGAGGTAGAATGCCCCTGAGTTCAATCCCCAGTACCGGAAAAAAAAAAACAAAAAAACCTCCCTTTGCCTGGACCCCCAGACCCCCACCCAACACACACACATACCAGTTCCACTTCATCTACCACCTTCCTACAATTCTAAAAAATGTACTTGCTCTTCCTGTTTCCCCACCTCTGCTTCCCAATTCTGTTTACTGCAGCCTCTGAGCTCTCTCATCAAAAAATCACCAATACCTTCCCATAGCCAAATGCAGAGGGTAACTTTCTATCCTTTTCTTACTGGTGCATTTGGCTCTATTGCTCCTTCTCTCTGTCTTGAAACCATCCACACCCCAGTGACTGTGACGATACTCTATGTCATTGTGGGTCCCTACCTTGGCCACCTCTTCCACCCACCATTGGGTCACTGGGGTTCCCTGTCAATCAGTCCTTGTGTAACTGATTTTTTTCATTCTACCCAGTGTTCCTGAACAATAGCTTCCACTGTTAACATTTTCACTGTCACCTATATACTGATAACTTCTAAATCTATACTTAGCCTGGACTTCCTTCCTGAACATCAGATTTGCATATATAACTACATGCTAGACATTTGCATTGAGACTTGCCACCACTCCACCTCAAGACAGACCCATCATCAAAGATCGACTCAAAGACGAACTCATCATCTCCACCCTGGCCCCAACCCTGCTCCTCTCGTGATCCCCATCTTAGTCAAAGGCACCACCATCCTCCCCTCCAGGCAAGCCAGACACCAGGAGTGTGACCCCACCCTCCCTTCAGCAAAGCTGCCTCTAAGATCTGTTCTTTTGATTGCCTTATGTTTAAAAATCTGGACCCTCCCCTCCAGTTCTATACCTACTGACTATTTTGTGATAACTTATCATCACTTACCTGGACAGTTGCCAGAGCCTAATTGCACCCCAGACTCCAGATATTTTCACTTTTGCATCCAACCCCCACCCAAACACCACTCCACCCCTACCCAGGAGTCACGAATGTCACCTATACAAACTCAGATCTGGCCATGTTACTCTTCTGCTTTGAAATCCTGTTGCCTATAGGTAGGGTTCAAAATTCTTGGTATAACCTAAAGGCCTCCAAGGACTTGGCCCCTCTTCACTTCCCAGCCTCAGCACTTGTCACTCTCTGTCTTGAACACTGCCTGTTACTCATTCCCTGATCACACCGTGCTAATTCCACCTCCACACTTCTCCCTTCCAGAAACACTCACCTCCACCATCCCCCATCCTCCAAAATAGCTCATCCATCATCTACACCAAAAAGCACTGTTGTCCTGCCTGCAAATTCCTAAGAATCCTCTGCTTACCTCTACTTTAGCATCTACCTCCCCACCCCCCCCCCAAAAAAACTATTCAAAAAGAAGAATCATTGTTAGGTATGGTGGCACATGCCTGTAATCCCAGTACTTGAGAGACTGAGACAGGAGGATCACAGGTTCAAGGCCAGTTTCAGCAGTGTAATGAGACTCTCAGTAACCTAGTTTCAAAAAAAAAAAAAAAATTAAAAGGGCTGGGGCTGTAGGTCAGAGGTAGAATGCCCCTAGGTTCAATCCCCAGTCACTCGTGCGTGCACACACACACACACACACACGATTGAATACTTTGTGCCCTTCCTTCCTCCAAGGCCTCCCACAGTACCTGACACATATTAGGCCTTCAGGAAAAAAAAAAAAAAAAAGAAGAAGAAAAAAAAAGAAGTATGGAACTGATGGACTTCTCCAGTGGGGTTATGAGGCAAATCGTCACATGAGCAGCGATTTGAACTCTACTCTGAGGTCAAGATTCTTTCAAATACAGCCTGGAAAACATGAGCCACAGAGATGAAGATAGGAATGAGATAACAAGGCCCCAGCCCAGGCATATGGTCTGTGTGAGGCATCTAGGAAAATGAAGATGAGCAGAATTCTGGCAGGTAGAAGAATATGGACTTGAGGCCTTGGTGGTGTTAGTTCTAAGCAGAGTCCTAATATGCTAAGTTGCTGGGTAGTGCCAGGCCTGGCCTACTAGCCAAACCTAGCTGCTGGGCCTGAGTCAGCGAATGTCCCCCACAGATGTCCAAGGTTCTGCTTCATAACGATCTTCTGTCCTGCACTTACCCAGGCTCTGCTTGCTGAGCAACCAGCCCCACCTCTCTTGGGCATAAACCTCCAGGAGATTCCTGGTCTAGTTCAACAGGAAATATCCGGAGAATGTGAGAAGATAAACAAATATGGACCTGTGAGGACAAAAGTCCAGTGTCCTTCAGCCTTTCCTGGGAGGACCTTATCCCTATCCCACTCACCTTCCAACAGCCTTCCCCTACAACTGGAAACACAGCAGGAGCCAACAAAAGGGTCAAGAGGCAGAGGCCTGAGACAAGCCAAGGAAAAGCCCAGGCCCAGGAATCCACAGAATGAAGGGAACACTTAGACAGCTGTCAGACACAGCTAAAGGCCGGCACACCTTTGTGCACCAGAACAGGGGCCTCCCCTGCACACCTTTGTCCAGAGCTCCTACATCAGGAGATGACTGCTTCTGGGCAAAGAAGGCAAAGGACATGGGACTGGAATAGCCAAAGAAAACTAAAAATATCATCTCATGTTTTCAAAACACAGGAGAAGGCAACAAGAGTGTAGACAACAGGACAAAAATAGGATGGCCTTCTCTATAAACCCCATACAAAACAAAGATGTAGAGCCAGAAAAGCCTCATTAGCGAGGAATCTGGCAGGTAGCCGGGTCCTGAGCATCCCACCCTCTCCCTCTGTCTTCACCTGTCCTCCCAGAGGGCTAAGGCAACTTATCACCTCTCCCAAGGAGTTCTAGGAACCCGGAACCCGAGAGCTCATTTCCCGCCTGGGGAAGGGGCTGGAGCAGAGGACTGCTGGGCCTGGGAGCAGCCTCAGCTCTGCACAGATCCTTCATTCACCAGTGGAGACATTCAGGCGCCTGCTCCTCACTCTGTTTCTGCTCTGCTCTGTAGAGATAAGAGCCTTTGGTTTACAAAGTTTCACAAGAAGATGGAATTTGTTGTCCTCCTTTCCACCTCTCCTGGCCAGCCCCACCCCAACTCAGCTGCAACAGAGGGCTCATAACCAACCAGGCAGGCCACATCCTGGAGGCCGGGTGAAGCACATGCAGCCTTGACTCACCTCCCATTGCTCAAGGAGGGACAGAAGCCTGGGAAACATGGAGTTCCCCTGTGGAGGTGTGGGCAGCTCCAGGCACCACCTCGGTGGAACCTCTCCAGCAACAACAAGAAGGATAACAAACATTCATTGAGCGCTTTCTTTATGCCAGCCATTGTGCTTGACATGTATGATCCCATTAAAAGCTCCCAGCAACCACTGGGGATACTACCATTGTCTTCATTTTATGGATGAGGAAAGAGAACAGTTCAATAAGTTGGTCTGAGGTTGTTTGGGTAGCAAATGGAGAAGTGAGGACACAAACATAGAACTTTCCTCTCGACCTCAGTGATCTGGCTCTCACCTGCCACTCAGAGGAGCCATCTTTCTGCTCCCACGTGCATCCTCCTACTCACTGCATGGGCTATGATGTTTCCGTTTCGATGGCTGCTCAAATTTCCTAAACTCTATTAGTTTCCAACTTGAGTGTAAGCCTGGTGAGGTTATAAATCATTTTCAATGGTACTTTTGGGAGTTATATAAAAAACATAAGTGCTGCTAACTGACAAATTGAAGGGTTCAAGACACCATGAGTATTAAATAAATGTTATTTATTGATTTTTTTTAAGGATTTTTTTTTTTTTTTGGTACAGGAGATTGAACCCAGAGGCCTTCTACCTCCAAGCTACACCCCCAGTCCTATTTCTTATTCTTTATTTTGAAACAAGGCCTCACTAAGTTGTGGAGGGCCTCACTAAGTAGTTGAGGCTGGCCACGAACCCGGATCCTCCAGTCTCAGCCTCCCAAGTACTGGGATTACAAGCGTGCACCACCACACCTGGCTATTTATTGATTATTAAAATTGTTAATATTTCACATACCAGGTAATTCCTCTCCTCTAAAGCAGGAGTTCACAGTCGCAGCACTATTGACACTGTTGAAGGAACTGTCTTGTGCATGTTAGCAATTCCCACACCTAGTAGTGACAGCCCCAAATGCCTCAAATGTTACCAGATGGCCCCTGGATGGTAAAAATCACCCCAAATTGAGCACTATTGCTCCAGAGTAAGAAAATAAAATGATAGTACGTATTCCCTCAGAGTAAAACAGCAAGCAAGCTTATTTCTACTTACAATAAAATAGTTCTCACTACTCATAGTTAATAAATGAGAGTTCCTGAGAATTACTTATAAAAGCCCCAGAGCACCAATTTCAGAAAATCAAGACACTCTTCCTGTTAATACCTGGACCAAATCACTTTGTGCATGTTGAAGCTTTCGTAATGGAATGTCAGGAGCTAGTCGGGACCCATAGCCAGTAAGGCCTAGGTTCAAATTCCAGCTCAGAATCCCAAATCTCTTTTTGTAAAAAAGGTAGAGTAGAAACAAATATGTCTAAAATCTGAGCTCCTTTACCACCTAGCTTTTGGTGAATTCATTCGATATCACCATATCTTGGCTCCTGCAAAATGGGGGTGATCGTTCCCAGCTCGTGGAGTAGAGTAGAGTAGTTATGAGTGGGTGAAAGCAACTGCCTAGCTAGGTTTGGCTCAAGGAATAGTCACCCCTTTTCCTGGCTCCACTTGTCACCAGCCCTTGAAAAGCATCAGTCATGTCTGCTGTGGTTTTGTCTTCTCCACACCATCTTGCAGAGCAGTTCTCAACCCTGGCTGCACCTGAGAAACTGTGGAGCTTTCGGAAAGGCTTGCTGCCCAGGGCTGTGCACCAACTAAATCAGAATCACTGGCTTCAGAGCAGGTAGTGTATGTAGTCAAATATTTACACTCCATAAGGCAATAGATTATCTTTCATATAATTTTATTGATGTCAGAAACTCAAAAGTGTGATATGTGCATTAATTCTAAAATTTGATAATATATTAATTATCAATACAATATAAATAACTTAAGTAAATCGGCATATTTCTAAATACATCTAATGTATACTTAAGATAAACATATTTCATCACGAACATATCAAAGTCAATCACTAAACTGAACTTGAGAAGGAGGGAGGAGGAGGGAGTAGGGTGGGAATTGGGGAAGGGTTAAATGAGAAATGTGTGCATGTATGTCTTTATCAGCTTGTACCTAACAAAAATGTATGATTACAATGCACCACTTAAAAATAAATAAATAAATAAAGGGACAAAAAGAAAATGATAAAATATTGAATAAATAGTGTTGGGTTAAAAAAAGAAAGAAAGGAGAAAAAGGACAAATGTTGCATTCTACTTATCACCCTTGCTTTCTGAGCAAATTCTGAACAAACCCTGATGTCCTCTATGAGGCAGGTGTCAAATGGGATGGTGCTGTCACGGGGCCCATGATGAGTTCTTTTAAGGTTCGAGGGGGGCTACCCACTGCACAATGCCCTGACTATGTCTCTTCAACTGCGGCCCCCTAGTTGTCTTTGTGCTGGGATCTCCCTTCCTGGGAGGTCCTCTCTCTGGGAACAGGGCATCGAGCAGATGATTGTAGGCATATTTCTGAGAGTCATTTAACACCATTGGTAGATTCACTGTGGTTGAGCTCTATCTAACTCATCCTTTCTTTAGTTCTGTTTTCTGCTCAGATAGCCATAGGATAGACTAGTGGTTCTTGATATCAAGTGTGCTTTATAGTTTTAATAATTGTTGAAGATTCTGAAGACCTTTCACTTACTTATGTAATAGCTACCAATATTTACCATGTTAGAAATTAAAACTGAGAAACTGAAAAATATTTATTCTTTTCAAATAACAATAAAAACTTATATGTTAAATTTTAAAAAAGATAAACATATTTCAATCCAGGAGTGGTGCTGTACACCTATAATCCCAGTACTTGGGAGGCTAAGACAGGAGGATCCCAGGATTGAGGCTACCCCAGCAACTTAGCAAAACCTTGTTTCAAAATAAGAAATAAGAGCCAGGCGTGGTGGCTCACGCTTGTAATCCCAGTACTTGGGAGGCTGAGATAGGAGGATCTGGGTTCACGGCCAGCCTCAGCTACTTAGTAAGGCCCTCCACAACTTAGTGAGACTGTTTCAAAATAAAGAATAAAAAATAGGACTGGGAGTATAGTTTGGAGGTAGAATGCCCCTGAGTTCCATCCCCAGTATCAAAAAAAAAAAGAAGAAGAAGAAAGAAAAAAGATATAGCTCAGAGGTAGAATGCCCCTGGAATGCCAGTATAAACAAAGTTTTCACTAGAACTCTTAAATTTTAATTTCAATGATCACTTAAAAATGTTATAAAAAACTTATCTTTGGAGTGGTAACCGTCAACTGAAAGACACATTCATCGAACGCAACTTCTCATGTCTTTTTCTTCTTTTTTTTTTTTTCATCTTTTTAACTTCTTACCTCTTTAGTCCATTGTTTCTGAACATTTGAGGAAATAGTACTACAAGCAATTCTGAAATTAATATATCAGTAACAAATTATGTAAGTGATAAAATTGCATTCTTACAGGTGGCTAGAAATAGAGCCTATTTGTTATCAGGAAAATAGATACTATCGTCTACTTTTGTTTTTAGAAAAGATAAGCTGCTCTCGTATGTAGTAATGATCATTTCAATGTTCCTAGTTAATAACAAATCAGTACAACAGGAAAACACACACACACACACACACACACACACACACAGAGTTCACCATGAATTCAGAAGTTAGTAGCATTTAATGCAATTCATTGAACTAAAGGATCTTCCTGTGACTTAAATGATATTGAGAAGAGAAGGAATGGGCTAGTTTCAGGGCTGATTTTCAGTAGCCTTGTGAATAATCAGGCCACCCCCTGGAAGTGTACATGACATCAGCGTCTAATAAACCACATGGGAACAAGGACTACCTTCTTCTCCCAAGGCTGATAGATTCACCAAACGCACAGAGGAACTCAGCAAACTTTTCGTAGATAATGAACTCTATCTTTCTCTTGTCTTACTCTATCTACCTTTCTTTTCCCTGTACCTTTAATTTTTTTACTTTCTATTTAATTTTTGGTACTGGGAATTGAACTCAGTGGCATTCTGCCTCTGAGCTACACCCCTAGACCTTTTTATTTCTTATTTTGAAACAGGGCCTCTATAAGTTGCTGAGGCTGGCCTGGAACCTGCAATTCTCCTGTTTCGGCCTCCTAGTACTGAGATTACAGGTGTGCACCACAATACCAAGCAATTTCTTACTTTTTTTTTAATTTAATTTTATTTATTTATTTTTTTTTTGTACTGGGGATTTTGACTCCGAGGCATTCTACTTCTCTCTCTCTCTTTTTTTTTTTTTTTTTTTTTTTTTTTTTTTTTTTTTTT